>PVKB01004080.1:0-160551 GCA_004027205.1 Ctenodactylus gundi
AAGAGTTAATACACATTTCCTCTATTTATTATCATATCAAGCATGATTGGTTATTCTCTGAGTTCTTTCATTTGAACTTTACTGTAAATTTCTTATATAAATTTATATAATTATCTCCAAAAATCCCTTTAAAATTTTGTCTATAGATAAATATTTACATGTGAATAGGGAAGATATACATCTTTAAATTTGAGTTGTTTTCAATGAAAACATAGCCATATATTATCTTTAAAAATCATAGTATGTATTTAATTGGTTTAAAATTTTGACAGATTGCTTTTTTTCTTAATTCAAAGTAATTCAGATCTTAAATGTTTTATACTAAATATCTTTATATATGCACTTTATTTATATGTTTATAATAGTCATTAAACTAGTTTTAGATGTTAATTATATTTTTAATTTATTGTAATAAATTTTATATGAATATAAGTATATAATAAGTTAATAAAGTAGCATATCATTTCTTTTATTTTTAGAATAGTGACCTCAAAATTTGGTAGCAGTTGTCCTCGTCTATGGCCTCTAATTAGCAAAACATTGGAATTTTTCTATCTTGTGGTTTCACTTATTATTTGAGAAATATGTAGTTTATCATTAAGGGCAGCATTTCATTGCTTTTAATTTCTTTAGTAGAGGTATTATTTTAAAATCAGTATTAATTTTATATTTTATTGAATTTCTTTAAAGAACGTGTTTATCTTATTTGATGGATTCATGTGATAATTTCAATGAATACTTTATAAATCATATTATCTAAAACTAATCTCTTTATGTTGTATAATTTATTTAATATTTTGTCTCATTCTATCTTTTAACTGTGATTTGTATCTTGGTTGGTTTACAACATTTTGTATTTTCAAATATCATGTGAAGCTTATTTTGAACAATTAATATCATAACATGAGTGAAAAACCTTTCAGTATTTATCATGACTGCTATTAAACATAGAAGCAAATTTTTGTGAGCAATACAAATATACTAGGGATTTTATACTCATTATTATCTGTATTTATATTTATACTTAAAGTTTTTGGTGATATACACAAATTTCACAGATTCTCAAATTTCATTTTATATTCTTCCTTGTTGGAGAGCTTTTAATAATAACTAATGTCATATTTTTTCATTGAAATTCTGCTTTATTATTTGAAAGTCATTGTTTGTATAAAATTGAGTGTGGAGAAGGCAGCAATGACTTAAAGATGTACAAATCAAAAATTATATAATAATCAAAAAATTCAGATGAATCTCAGACTTCAATAAATTGAGGGGTACATGATTTAGCAATTTAAAAATTGTATCATGTATACAATTTTAGCTTTCTTCTTGCCTAATGATTTTATATACATATATCTCTCATATTTTTATATTTTACTTTCAAAGTTTCATTTATTTTCTCATTTATTTATATGTTACATTTATTATTAATTTCTTGTCACCTTAGCTTTTTTGTCATTATTTAGTTTCATATTAATTTTAATTAAAGAGTCTACACAGAGACCTACTGGTTTATTTTCTTACTAATTTTTGTTTTGCTTAGTTCTATTTTTATATACTAAAATTTATGTCTGATAACAACACCAATAATTGTCTTTGTAGTTTAATCTTCTTTATTAGTATACCAGCATTTTATTTATTTATCTATTGTTTTATGCATGACTACTGAATGCAGGTGTATATTTCATAGCTTTATTACTTGCAATTAATAATCATGTTGCTATGAACATGCTCATGTATGTCTTCTGAGACATGCCAATATACATGTGTGGTGGGAATAGAACTAGAAATATGTTTATTAGGGCTTATTACATCTGAGTTCAGCTTTACTGGGTACTGCTTCAAGCTCAAATTCTAAATGTCCTAACTTGGTGACATCAGTCTTTAATTCAATGTATCCTTCTTATAGGGTATTTCTGCCACACTCTCTAATAACTGATGAGAATACAAATCTTTTGTACCTGCTTTATCCCTTCTCTGCTATCTTTTTCAACCTAGCACTACAAGTTTTTCACTGCTTCTGTTTTTCCTATATATTGTGGTTTGGCTCTGGAATGTCCCCCAGAAGTCTCATGCATTTAAATGTTAATGGATTGTCTATGGAACCTTGTGCTTTTGGTAGATTGGGGCCTAGTGTGGAGGGTTGGATTACAGGAAGTCAAATTGGGATTAAAGGCCTGTTAGTTAGGATTAAAGGCGTGTAGTGGCCACACCTTCCACAACGGGATCCAGGAGGGGCTGATCACTGGGTGGAGACCTGGAAGGATATAAAAGCTGCATCCTGTCTTCCTTGGAGGACAACTCTTGACTAGTCTCAACCTGCCTTCTTGTCTGTGATGTTGTGAGAAGCTGCCTCCACCTCTGTCTCTCTCATGTACTTGGATTGTTGCCAGGTGACCCTAAATGAACTGTGACCTTCTGAAAATGTGAGTTAAAATAAACCTTTCATCCCCTAAATTTGTGGATGGCAGATATTGAGTCACAGCAATGGAAAAGTAATTAAGACACCATGTTTTCTTTTTTTTAATTTGAAGAATCTCTCATATATTCTAGAAATCAATTTCTCTGGGTATATATATGTATTATTATTATTCCTTTTGATTTTCAAAATGGATTTTTTAATTACAGAAGTTCTTGGATGGTGGTCTAAATCACAATTTATTGTGTCTTCTCACATTTTTGCAAGTTCACGAGTAATTTAATATCTCTACCTTGAATCTTCAAAATCAGATAAATACTATGTAGGTATATTTAATTTTGTTTTAGAGAGATATTTACTTCTACAGATTTTTTATTATATATATATATATATATATATATATATATATATATATATATCTCAAACTTTTATTTTTATGGATATCTTGATTATGTTTACATTAGGTAGGTTTCAATCAAGACACAAAATACACCATTTATTATTTATTTTTAACAAAGATAATTTAGTGTAAAATTCGTTTAGTGGGTATAGAAATTAAATAATTATTTGAAAGTAGAACTTCATCAAGAGTAATCTTTATAATAATGAATTCACTTAACGGAAATACTACCAACTTAGCAGATATTTAGTGAATTGGCAATTTATTTCCATTTTACTGTTTGGATAAATAAAGATAAAAGCTCCTCTGTTATTACTTTTCTCCATTAAAAATATTTTTGAGAGAGAGAGAGAGAGGATCTTGCTCTGTAGCCTACCCTGCTCCTGAACTCATGGGTGCAGCCCATGTTGGCCTTGGCCCCAGTACAAGCCTGCCTCAGCTTCCCGAGTGCTGGGATTATAGGTATGTACCACCATGCCCAGGTGTATGTGGTGCTGGCAAAATTAACTCTGGCCCTTGTGCTTGCAAGGCAAACAAGTACTTTAACCTCTGTACCATTCATCAAACCCAAGATTCAACTTTTTATGCCCTCGATATCAAGTGATATCTCTGATGATTTCTGCAAGGTTTCTTGTGGCTGTGATTTTAGAGAAAAGACTGTAAATCTACCACCAGTGCTTCTCTGGAAAGCTGACATACAGAAATAAAAAGAAGTGAAAATCACATGGTCTCCAGAAGGCCTTCAAATTTTTTTAGGAGTGCTACATACAAAGCCTTATGAAGACCTCTGACATTAGCTTCATAAAAATACCAATTTCAGTCAAGAAATTGAACCAGCTTTCAATATGAACTCATCCATAAATTGTGTTCAGAAAACTTGGAATTGTTTCAAAATGAAGCAGTCATATTTCACTCTTTTTATAGGTAAGCAGCAGCAAGCCTAGCTTCAGTAGTGCTTGGGAATAGAACCCAGCACCTTGCCCTTGAAAAGTGAGTGCTCTGCTATTCCTCCAGCCCACTGTCACGTTCTCATTTGCTCTTATACTTACTGTATATTTTTTTACTTATGTTTATATTATTTTACTCATTTATGCAGTACTTAATACATAATTCATGGCTTTCCTTCTGAGGTTGATTTCCAACTGATTTTTTTTTTTTCATGCAATGTCTTCCTAAATTGCTACACTCCACGGATTGGGTTTGAATTTGAATCCTCCCACCCCTGCCTCCTAGCATGGTAGGGCTATCTGCCTTCACCCCCAGAAGTGGTTCTCTATTCTTTTTTTTAAATCATAGAAATTATTATCATTTGTACCAATATTGCCATCTTACTCAGTAATGAATATATATTATTGCCATCTATAAACTTGTTTCTTTGGAATGAGGATATACTTTTAACATTACAATATTTAAAAACCAAGAAGTTTGATATTAGTAATAACATTTCAGACTATTTTAAACATAAATAGAAAAATGATCTTGATTTACTTATTTATATAGTTACTACAACTAACAACAATTAAATGACTTTGTTAGATGTTAATTTTTAATGCCTATATTGAATAGAAAAGCATATTTTTGCCTCTTCACTTGTAAAATATGCATAATCACACACACTACCTTAACTATTTATTTGGTGACCTCTTTCTTAACAAATTAGATAAATTTGTTCTCAGCACTCTTGGAAAAATGCATGCCCCATCGTGCCAACAATTTTCTCATGTGACAAGAAGCTTCCTCATTCCCTGATTATCTGAATTTGTAATATGTAATGTCACTGTGCAGTGAAAACAAACACACAAATGAATGCTTTAATAGATGACTTATTTTACTCCAGATTATTTTTAATCGTGTTAGATTATTGCTTTGTATTTCTTCAATATGACTTTATTTGCTTTATTTTAATATGTGTAAGTTTTGTTATAAATATTCTCCAGTATCAATCCGAAATAAATAGCATACATTATTTAAAGAAAAAAAATTGTAGTTGCAATTTCTATGTGTTCTTCTAACTGAATTATGTCTAATTTCTTCTAATATTCATTTAAATTTGCTAAGCTTTCAAATGAAATCATTTTTGAGATTGTTTTGGTCACCCATAGTATATCACATTATTATTATTATTTTTAAACGGGGTCTTGCTCTGTTGTCCAGACTGGTCCTGAACTCACTATGGAGTCCAGGCTAGTCTTGGTCTCATGACAATTCTCCTGCCTTAGCTTCCTAAGTGCTGGGATTACAGGTGTGCACCACTACTCCAAGCTTATGTGGTGCTGGGGAATCAAACCTGGGGCCTTGCTCCTGGCAAGACAAATGCTTTAACCACTTTGTCATTCCTCCAGCATCAATGTATCACATTTTAAGCAACTGTGTTTTAATCTAGTATCATTTTTCATAGAAATATGGCATTATTACTATTTCAGAATTTTTTTCCTAAAATTTACATTTATCCAAGTAAAATTAATCTTTTGTTCAAAAAATATTTTGAGCAAATGTATTATGCACATTCAATTTTTTCTCCCTTTATTCAAAATACTGCAGTTTGTCTTTGGAACCCTTCCCCACCCCTGGAGTGTGATTTAATAGCCTCAAAAATCTGTGTTTGGAAGACTGTCTGTTAATGTCTCGATCTTTTTCCTACGTTAGACAGAAACACAGTCATTAGAAAGTGACCTTTCACTTCAGACCCGTAGCAGGAAATTGTTTCAACATCACCCTCTGACAGTTTTTACTTTTTTCTCACCTTTGCGGCTAGAAAATTTTTTCTCTTGTTATATGTCTACATATCACTAGTGTGCCCTTCCACACTGTGTCTTGTTTCTCTGAATATTAGTTGTAAGTTTCCCAGATAAGATTAATAAAGAACAATGAGCAGGACTCTTAAATTTAGATTGTATTTCACTCAATTTGGAAAAATAACGATTGTTCATGATATAAAATTCTTAAGCATGTTTTGAAGGATACAAAGATAAAATTATATCAGTTCCATACTAGCTTCTTTTGGGCTGGTCTTTCAGTAAAACCCATTAAAGTGAGACATAGAGTAGTTTATTAGATCAGGGCAGCTAAAGACTCATTGGGGCAAAGAGAATACAGTGAATTAGTGGGCAGACAGGGTGGGACACGGGTGCTCATGATGTCAGAATCTCACACACATGCATAGTAATTCTTCGTGTTTCTGTCTTTAATTCTGCTTTATCCTGAGTGTTTGGTGCAAGCTCAGGTGGATGGAAGATCTTTCTCTTTCTTGCTGTTTTTTCTCCCCTCAAAGTTAGCTTATAAGTCAGATGTTGACATGGGTCAAACACGTCTCAAAGTAGGCCCGTATTTAAGTCATAGTGTGTTGTGATATCTCAAAACATGACAACAACTCAAGTATATTTCATGATTCTTCTTGGTAGATAATTGCATTTATTTATCCAGCATCTTATACTTGTACTGCTTGTGGACAAGTCCATTTCTGCTCATTCTGAAGCATGTTCTGTTTCACATGTCTTGAAAGCAAGAGTCAATGCCCAGTGTTTTCAGTGTTGCATTCCGATATTGAACACAGCGTCTCAAGGCTCTCCGCCATGTTCTCCACGTGCCTTGTGAGCAGTCTTCAAAGACTCTGTTTCTATTTTTATATTCAAATTTTGGTGTTTTTTCTTCCTAAAGCTACAAGCTAAAATTATATAACTTTTATTCTATTTTAGACTCATTTATATTCTACTATATATATATATATATATATATATATATATATATATATATGAAAAGAAGAAAGAAAGTAAAAGAAAGGAAGGTAAAAAGGAAGGGAGGGAGTAGTGAAGGGAGGCAGGGAAGGAGGAAGATAGATCTCTCTTAATCTTACTTGGGGCTACTAATGGACTTAGGAGAATATAATTTATCTGCTGGATTGATCGGTATTTTAGCTGTTACTCCATGGTTTTCTTATGTTTTTGAAAGTGAGGAGGCATTATAATCAGAAAGAAGAATTGATGTCAAGTGGGTGAATATGAAATGCACACAAATGTTAGAAAAATCAAGGTAGAAAATGATGAATGATTCAAGAGATGGGACAGAAGAGCAGCCCCAGCTCCTATAACAACTTGGCTAAAGTTATAGTAAACAATTTCAAGTGACAACTGGATGAATGCATTTTAATTCTATAAATATTTTCTCTGACTGAGAAATAATTTGTAATTGTTCAGAGAAACTACTACATTATTAGAATCCTATCAGAGTAGATGACTGACTTAGATGTATTGCAATATTCCAAGAGCCCAGAGAGATTGCCTAATAAATCATGCCCCAGAATTACAAAGTATGGCATCAGTAAACAGCTCCTTTTTCTTCCTTAGTTCAGTACAGCCATTTCCAGACTCCTCAGTCTGGAAAGTGAATCATGGTTCCTTTTCATGACGTAGACCACAGTGTCTTTTTCCAGTCTTCCTTCCCATCACCTACCTCACAGGGATCTGACGTCATCTCCACAGCACGTGCTTCACATTCCCTGAGCATGCGTTGACTGCTCATGCCCAATTGTCTTATGTCTCTCCTGTCTGACTAGATTGTCCTTCCATTTTTTCTATTAGCAACTGTGACTCCCTGCTGACCTCACTCCTTATAGACCTGCTTCATCTTCTCAGGTGTCACCTAACCCTTACACACATTTTGACACTCCCTAGACCAAGACCTTAGCTCAATTCTAGGTCTGCATATGCTCTGAGCTTTCTAAGGTAAGTCAATACAAATTGGACTCTGAATGTATTGTATTTGAAGACAACTGTGTCTCAAAACAGAAAATGTATGAAGATTAGCTTTTCCTAAATTCTACATAAATTCATTTACAATATTTCCTACCATTCAAAGCCTAACTTAATCTGTAATATTTTTACCAACTAACTTTTATCTACTCACCAAAAGTTAATCATTCCTTCTTTTAGGTTTGCAGGACATACGATTAATACTTTTCTCTGACATGTGTCAAAGTCTTGCTTCATTGAAACTTAGTGACACTTTCTCTTTTGACAAGTGTCCACAGAGGAATTCTTGTTTTTCTGAAAGAGGAACTAGGATCGCATTAATATTTTTAAACTTCACAAACATGTAGAAACCATGGTGATATATCAAAAAATAAATTACATCTTCCCTCAGGATGTTTACACTGTATTATAAAGGGAAAAAAATGATAACAAAACAAATAGGAAGCTGAAGGATTGCAAAGGGAATAGAATGTGTGCTGGTAGAAAGATTGACTGTGACAATCTGCCAGGATTTTTGTTAGTGAATTCTACTAAGTTTAGGCATGTTTTACCTAAATTGATTTGTATTTTACAACTCTCTAATTCCTTCAGCAAATATCGCTATTTTTCTCTTTTTTATTCTTTCTTTATTGAGAGTGGGTTTTGTTCCTAACTCAGGCTTGTCCTGAACTCACTTTGCAGCCCAAATGACCTCAAACTTATGACAGCCTTCCTCTATCAACCTCCTGTGTGCTGGGGTTACAGAAATGTGCCACCATGCCCCGGTAATGTGCTACTAGGGAATTGAATGTAGGACCTCGTGCTTGAAAGCATTCTAACTGTTGCGCTATTCCAGCCCAAGATGAGTATTTTCTAAAAGCCAAAGTCAAATGCCATCATTCAGGATTCAGTCCACAACTTTTTCTGCAAGCTTAAATTATCATGACAGCAAGTCTCAGGCTGTATTTGCAAAGAGCATCGTTGTTTCTTCTTGGGTGAGAACAAAAGCAGTTATAAGACCCACTGCAAGCGGAGTAAAACCCAACACGCTGGTCTGTAGGGTGTTCCTATGACAAGACTCACTACAAACCAGATGTAGGAGTATTTGAACAACGAGATCTAAATGCTTCATCACGTGATCCAAGTAAATTGTTTCCTATTAATTGGAAACAAGAGTATAGAGTTGTAGACCTTCAGAAATGTTGTAACACTCAGACTGTCAGAGTCGGACATGGTTATTATGGAAAGGAAGAAAAACTTGAAAAACACATCCGAGTAACAATATATAATTTACACAAACTCATTTATATCTTAAGCTAAACAACAAAACTTTTGAACATTTAGATATTAGTGTTGGGAACATTTCCTATAACTATCTTTAAAGTCTGTATGATCAATAAATGGTGAAAAATAGTATATTGGCTACTTTATTGTTGCTATGACAGAGCCCTGATGTATACAAATTGGGAAAGAAAATATCTATTTTAGCTCACAGCTTCACAAGATCACAGTTTATTTATAGATGGGTAGTGGGAAATGGGATGGGGGCAGGGCCAGAGCCGGGCCCGAGCCAGACCCAGAGACCCTCAGAGCATGGTAGAGCCGAGCCAAGAAAAGGCGGGGCTGCCCCTCCAGACTACGCCTCAAACATCCACTTGTTGCAGCCTGTTCCCATCTACCAAACAGTACACAGTATCCCTAGGTACGTGAGGCATTTGGGGGACGCTCCAGACCCAAACCACAACAGCAAGTAACTTTACATATAGTACAGACTACAAGTCATTTCCAAGACAACAAGATGGCAAGGGAGGAGGGAAGGCATTTTAGTAATGATACACTTGAATTTATTTATTTATTTTTTTATTTATTGGAGGATACAAGGTCTCACTTTGTAGTCCAGACTGGTCTTAAACTCACTGTGTAGCCCAGGTATGCCTCAAATTCATGCCAATCATCCTTCCTCAGTCTCCTCAGTACTAGAATTAGAGGTGGGCACCACCACGCCCAGTTATTGGGTGCTGAAAAAGCGCATTTCACTTGCCAGGAAAGCCTTCTAAGTGAGGAGTTGCACCTAGATACACTTGAACATTTATTGCATGATGAATATATATATATATATATATATATATATATATATATATATATATATATATATATTAGGAACTTCTAATTATCTTCTATTCCCCATTTACTCCTTTTTACTCAATTTTTAGAAAGAGCAAGAGCCACCTCAAATAAAGAAAATATTGTCCATCACCTTACCAGTTAGGTATTGCCAGGTGTTTAATCTCTGACAAATGGACATGAGAAATTAGTAGTGAGACATGAAACACAGACTTTGTAGGAGTGGCTGGTCCTCTGTTTCTAGTTCCCCTTCACTCTGCCTGCGAACCAGGGTTTTGACGGCAAGGACTCCCCCTTCACACCTCTAGGCAAGGGCCTTCATAGACAGTTCTCCACCGAGTGTTTGAATCTCTACACATTTTCCAGGAAAGAAATCTTAGCGACTTTCATCCAGTCCATATTTTCAAGGGTATTTGTAAATCAAGGAGTACTAGAAGGTAAGAGAGAATGTCTTCCTTTAGGGCAGACAGCAGTTGTATTTCTTGTATAAAGGGAAATAAAGATCATGTCTCTCTTCAGGGCAAAATTTAAGCAGGCTTTCTAGCAGCTACTTTTAAAGAATGGAGCTTCTGAGATGTGAAATATACTCACTGCGTGTTTACTGCTCACGGCATATCACACATGGGGATCCAGGTCAAAGGAAATCCAGGCAAAAAAGAGGTTCATGTTAGCTGATGTACAGTAAGAAAAGAGGCATTTCTGTTGATGTGGGAGAGTATTTCCTGTCAGCATCTACGAAACTGGAAAACCAACTTGTTAATTTAGATATAAAGTTAAATTCTCAGAATCTTTAGAATTCTTGATATAAAAGACATGCACTAGAGCTGCTTTGGCTAATGGTGGGGAGCAACCTGGATTTCATCACCAGAAAAGCAAATTTTATAAAAATCTGGAACAATATTCTAGTGAATACAGAATTTCTTTCATGTAATTGTTGTATTTTATAATATAGAATTTAAATAAATATAGAATTATCTTTGTTGGGTGTTTGATAACTACATCCTGAAGGCACTAAACTTGATGACTAAACATTATGTAAAATTCATCTGTGTGCTGATTATAAGGTTAAGTTATGGAAAAGAGTTAGAAAGATTCAAAGTCTTGCTCATTTCAGGAAAGTTCCAGATAAATTTCCTTCTATGAGAACTATTTCTAGATGCTCTGCCAATTGCAACCTTGCAAGCTATGTGCTGGACAGCGTTCATAACAAAGTGAACCATGAAACTGAGGATTCTTAAAAATATTGTCTTTCTGTCCTTTCCTCTTGACCTCAGAATGAAATGCCACAGCTTCGCATAAAACCTTTTCATTCTCAGTTTCATCTTTTCATCCTCCCAGCTGCATGTCTTGCTCACTGTCTGTCCCTCACTGCCACTTCTTCCATCAGGATGACACACCTGCCACTTTATATATCTCACCTGTCCTGACCTTTCCTGTCCCTTGTTGGTACACATAATGCAGTCTCTGTATGGAGCGCGTGCCGCCTATTTCTTTATGTTACAAATTTTTATTCGCCTTTCAACTCTAACTTGAAATGTCATGTTCCCTCTCCTGCTGTGATCCTGTCAGCTGTCCCTTCCTATGCTGTCACTTCATTTACTTCCAGCATCAGAGTCTTCTCTGCTCTTCAGCATCTCAATGTCCAAAGTGTCCTGTTAGCGAGAAAAAACCCAACCAGCCATCCAACCAACCAACCAAACAAACAAAAACAAAGGAGTGTCTACTACAAGTAAATAGGTTATGCCATCAATTTGAGAGGATAAATTTGAGTAATTGTTCATTAAAAATGTGTCATTTGTCCTAACTGCACAGTGTAGTGTTTCTATTTTTCGGTATTTTTAAAAAATTTTAGGAATCGTTGCAATGTGTTGATATTTTTATTTTGTTTTCACATTCCAGTTTTATTTGTTATTTTTTGTTTACAAATAATTAGGTTCATAAAGTATATATGTGTTTTTCAATTCTGAACTCTTTTGGTCTTAATAATGGATGCAGGAAGCTATTCATAAAAATACTATCATCTCTGCATGCAATTCTGATTTTCTTATTAATTTTTTCTCCCCCCCCCCCCTTATTGGTATGTATAAGTGCAAGACAATGATCATTATCTTTAAGATTCTTTCTTGATAAAGAAAATCAAATGCATATTTTTAATTTCAAGTAAGCTTTTCTAGTATTAATTGATATTTATTTACTACTGGGGATCAAGGACAGACACCTCACACAAAGCTGTTAGCTTAGTTTTCACCTTGATTTCAAGATAGAGTCTTGTCTGGTTTCTAGGTTGCCTGGGCTGTGCTGGAACGTGCGATCCTTGGCTCCTGGCTCCTAGGAAGCTGGAATTGTAGACGTTTACTGCTGGACTTGGTTTAATTAATATTCTATATTATATTTAAAAATATAACATTTACATAATCTGTAGAATATATAATACTGTGAGTATTATATTTCTGCAAAAGACATATCACATACCAATAAGGAAATTACTGATGACATTGTTTTATTATTAATAATCAATTTATAAACTAATTTATAAAAATTTTAAACAGTGATTAGCATAAAGTATTGATTACAAAAGAAATATTAAATACTATCTCATATTAAGATATTATGTAAATATCTTATGTGAATGAGCTTTATGTTACTGGACTTTTTCTGGAGAGGATTTATAATATGTGTAAGTATATGAAAAAGTATAATTTGTGGGTTTCAGCAGAAACATTTTATTCTCACCTAAAACACAGGATAGTATATGTGAGCTAAAAATTTGCCATTATAGACATTTTACTTCTATAAATAATATGTTTAACCAATCATTACATATTCTTTTTTAAATTTTCAGGAAAATAAAATATAGAATATCTTTCAATTCATTTATTCTTCTTGTATTTTAAGTGAAATTATTAGAAATATATAACATTATGATTATTTTAATGATGATTGATTATGATCAATTATGATTATTTTAATTTGTTTCTACTTGAGTTTTTTTTAAAAAATTATTAGTTTCCTTCTATTTGAGGGTTCTTGTTTTGTTTTTTGTTTGTTTATTTGTTTGTTTTTGTGTGTGAGACATGTTCTCAGCCTGTAGTAGTTCAGTCTGGTCCCAAACTCACTATGTGGCCCTGGCTGGCCTCAAACACACAGCAATCATCTTGCTTCTGTCTCCACACTGTTGTGATTATGACTGAGCCAGCTCAGTCAGTCAACAGGGTACAGGAGTGGGGTAATGCGGTTGAAAAGAGAAGAAAGAGAGACAGAAAGAAAGGAAAGAAGATGGACTCTTGCAGAGGCAAAAGATGATTTATTCAGTAGGCCCTTCCTTTTATAGTCCAGTTGTTTACCAGAAAACATTCAGGCTTAACAATATTTACATATTAACAATGTTTACATAAGAAGGCTTAACATAATTAAGACAGCTTTTAAATTAAGGTCCTGATCTGTAGCCCAGGCTGGCCTTGGACTCATAGCAATCCTCCTGTCTTAACCCTCCACCCCCCACCCCCCCCCACCCCCAGTGCTGAGATTACAGGCGTGTACCACCACACCCAGTTTATGTGGTGCTGGGGAATCGAACTCAGGTACTTAATACTTAAAACTTCTTTAAAGAAAGAACTCAGCCCCAGGTGGTCAGAAATGTCAAGCTCAGGGTCTCTCACATGATTACAAGCATGAGCCCTTTCCTTATGGCTTATGGGAAGTTTTTAAGTGTCCTGGATTTTATGAAATGTATTTGTACCACTGAGGTTATCATAGGATTTTAGCCTTTATTCCCCTAATGTGATATTTGTATCACATAAATTGATTTCTGTATTTTGACCCTGGAATCCCACATACAAATCCTGCTTGGTCGTATTTTCTATGCCTTTAAATATGCTGTAAAAATCAAATTGCCATTTACAGGATTTTTACATTTAGATTCATCAGAGATACTGCCCTCTAGTTCTATTATGTTCTATCTGACTTTGGTATTATAATATTTGATATTAATTAGTTGTTATTTGGTATTAATACTTTAATATTAAAATATTTGGAAGTATTCCCATTCTTTCAGTATTTGAAAGAGTTTGTCAGGATTGGCATTAGTTCTTGTTTAAATATTTGTGAGAATTTCCAAACGAAGCTATCTGGTCTTGAGATTTTCTCTTTTTTCTCCATTTTATTGATATGTTGATATGTATAAGTAAAATTAAACATAAAGTTTATATTAATCTTGAGTCTGAACTTTTATTTATTGGGATTTGAATAGTGATCTAATCTTTTAAATCTGAATGTCATTGAGTCATAGCATGATATCACCTTACCTAGAGGTTTGTTCAGACTTTCTGTTTATTCATCAGATAGATAATGTAGTATCAATACTTTCCTGACTTTTGTGTGCATATATCATTTCTAAAATAATTATTGAAATAGAAAAAAAAGTGAGATGTTACTGCATAGAACTATTTTGTCAATTGTCAGCAATGCTATGTTCAGATAGTTGAATAGTATAATATGTATGAACAAATAAAGCATCTTTACACATGCATTTCACATGAACAATAGCAAACTAAGTATGATATAATATTATATATACAAACTATTTACCAAGCACTGTACTAGATATTTCCCTCAAAGGAACATATGCTACATTACTACAAAATATACTTAAGTTCTATTTTACCAGCATTTCCAAGTTGTAGCGTATTTCCATGAAGGAAACGCATAAATGATGCTCACATTTGAGATGATAGAAACTTACAAGTGAATAATTATTTCACTTCTGAGTAATCTTGCATGTTAGATTGTCCAATACTTGTCCTTTTAAATGTTTTCATGGTTAATTTCAACATATTGTGAGATTGAGATATAGTAGCTAACTTGTGAGTAATTGTGAATAATGAGGAAAGGAGCCATTGCACTGACAAAGGGAACGCTTGGGCAATCCAGTTGGTAACACTTTGCCATGACAGGCTTTATAATAAACACAAACCCCTATTTTTTAAATCCCTAGGATTTCAAATCAGTTTATACATCACAGTTTGTAAAAGATATTAGAAAATAATAAATTCTAAAATTATCTTATAACATAAATAATACATTTTGACTGTGATTTTTTTTGAAACTGGAAATTGTAACATTAAGTCTATTTATCAATACCTTAGGGTTAGTATTCATAGCAGAAAGAAACTTTCAAAATGCCTAATCTTAGCAAAAAAAGCAAATTGCATCACTTTTCTTAAAACTACTTATTTCCCTCAGGGTAGAGGTCTGTAAGAACTGGGATCTCAGCCACTCACGCTGAAACACCATTTTTTACCCCAGATGCAGAGCCAGCCTCCATCTATTCCAGCCCCTTTGCTGCTCCTGAAATGCTGTAGGTCGTTCAGTTAGACTCAGAGTTTCTCCATCTAGGTACTCCTGCATCTCCCTCCGGTTACTACCACCACTGTGAAGTTGTGTTTTTTTTTTTTTAATGGAAACATCATCTTATTAAGAGTTTCCTTGTTACTAATTTGTAGTCACAATCTGTCTTCCTGACCCTGTTTCTCAGCTCCGTAGCTCTTAACACCTTTCACATCAACATATAATTTTTTTTGTTTGTTTACTTCAAC
The DNA here is from genome assembly GCA_004027205.1 of Ctenodactylus gundi. Classification (NCBI taxonomy): domain Eukaryota; kingdom Metazoa; phylum Chordata; class Mammalia; order Rodentia; family Ctenodactylidae; genus Ctenodactylus; species Ctenodactylus gundi. Next base: position 15,265 of record PVKB01004080.1, read on the forward strand.
ATAAGTACAATTGAGTACAGAACTTTTTTTTTCCTGTATGGTTTATAGATATAGTGCAAACTTTGGGTGGCATTTGGTACTTATAGGCATTATAGAGAACAGATCATTAAATAAGGAACACTTGATTTTGTGCTACATTTTCATGTCTACTTATGAAACATAGAAAAGATGCTCATTACAGTGAGCCACATATTTCTAGTCCTTTAAATACAAGTTGTGAAATTATTCTTTTGGGTTTCTATCATATTTCTCATTAATTCATTAACAAGAGTTAAACAAATACATTACATTTACACACTATGTTATCACTTAACATCATCATACCACTTTAAGTCTCATCTCTGACTATAGTATAGGCCCTAAAGATTCTATTAGGTAAGAACTTGCTTAGATTATTGTATGTGCTTAGAATTATAACTTTTGAGGATGGGACCAAAGTAATATATGATTTTTATACTTCCAAATCAATTGCTGATTAACAAGTAAAATAACCACATTTGAAATTGTGTTTATTACATATATTATTAGACATTCTGTTACATGTATTAAAATAAATACACAAATATTCATTTCTATAATCAGCAATTCAAATATATACAATGTTGAAGAATGAACACAAGTTAGAAAATTATGGTCATTTTAATTTTGTCTAATGTCTTGCATGTTCAAGTAATTTGAATTTCAGATATATGCAGTCATTTATAGACTATTTTTCCTTTTCGTATAAAATAATGCATTTTAGTACATTTCAAGCTCACACTATAAAATTAGATTTTAAAGGACTTTTTTCTTTGTTCTCTGGACGATGATATTAAATCGTATTTTTTCTTTCTTTTTCAATTGTGTATTTAGGTTGTATTCAGTCGGAGGGCGTGATGGCAGTTCCTGCCTGAGTTCCATGGAATACTATGACCCTCACACCAATAAGTGGAACATGTGTGCCCCCATGTGCAAGAGGAGAGGAGGCGTCGGGGTGGCCACCTGCGACGGTTTTCTTTATGCAGTGGGTGGTCATGACGCTCCTGCTTCAAATCATTGTTCCAGACTCCTAGATTATGTAGAAAGGTAAGTCCCCAAGCGCACTGTTGACAGTATCACAGACAATGTAGATGACATTGTCCTCTAATTCCAAGGATGGGAAAACTGTGTACAGTAGGAAAGGTAAACTTGACTCTTGAAATTGTTTTTCTTCTCTGTCTGTCTCTTCTCTCTCTCTCTTTCTTTCTCAAACACCCATACACTCATTTTTTCTCTTCATTTTAAGATTGTTTTCCTCTTTTCTTTCTCCCTTCTTTTAATCCAGAGATCAATATTTTATAGGATTCTTCAGTAATGTTCTATTTTCTTCATTATGTTGAACTTGAGCAGTTTGGTGAAAATAAAGATTAAGGAATTCACTAAACGTGGATGTTCAATTTCAAAGATATCTAAAATAATTATAAACATTCAAATATTTTATTTATTTGTCCTATTCAATCTGTCTTCTTTTTAATAATTTTTTCTATTTTTAAAGGTTAATTATGGTCTGTGTGCTACAATATATTTTAAGTAAAGCCTTATTAAAAGTTATTAAGACTCTACTGTTATACTCCTAACATATAGGAAACACCTAACTTTTAGCTCTTCGAAGAGGGATCTTCATGGGAAATGAAGTAAGAAGATAACTTGGTTTAGTGCTTAGTCCAAAAAGTCCAGACAAATATTTGCTGAGTTATACCTTTTAATGGATATTTATCACTTAGGGTTATAATGTGTGTAAATTAAGTTTTGAGAGTCTTTACTAAGAATACTGACATTTCCAATTACATAGGAACACATACTGATCTATTGGGAAGTGAAAACAGGGGACATTGAAGCTAATTGGCTTGCCAGTTGCAATGGAATAACATATAATTTCAAAATTCTCACAGGTTAATATTGCATTTTTGAAATTCGTGTTTTCTGCCCATACTTGTTCTTACTTTTTTGCTCCAGCTGAGGTACAAGTTACAATATTGGGTCTCTTTGTCAAAAGGAAAAAAAAAGAAGCCAAGGAGTACATAAGTGCTCATTGGTTCTTAAACATCCCTTCCCACAAATAGTAACATTTGCTTTTCTCATTGGCATTGAAGCTTTCCCTGGGAATTGCTGGAGCATGGGTCTGCTTGTTGGCATGACCCATGGTAGCTTGGCTTTTCATATCGAATATGGACCCTGGTGCAAGTGTTGTCAGGTTATATCTCTGCTCTGCTTCCCAACCGTCTGGAATTAAGCATCTTTGCTCTGTTCTTTCATCATGACGTTCCTGCCCTAGAGTCAGCTGAACATGAACTAAATCCCCTAAAAACTATGAGCAAATTAAACTTCTCTGTAAGTTGGGATGTTGAGTACTATGTCCCAGTCACAGGAAAACTAATACATGGCTACAAAAGACTTCATGAGGACGGTAGGATGGCACACTTGCAAACTGTAGAGGAGCAAGTGTTGTTGATTGGACACGATTGTAGTCATATATCTTTTTGTATATTAAGAAACTACTTCCTTTATGTTTACAATGCCATAAGTGATAAAAATATTAGCTTTGCAAACAGGCTGCATTCAAATTCAAACCATTGTTTGGATAATATGGAGAAATATTGTTCAGCAATGTTACTACCCTGTGAAGGGTACTGCTGTTTTGTTTTGTTTTGTTTTGTTTTTTACACATAGAGAGAGAAGGGCTTTAAGCTCAACATCCTTAAATCTACTCAAGTTAGAAACTGTAGATGTTTCAGTAGATGATTGACCAGAGTTCAAATAAATAGGTTCTTGCCATTATACCCCCAGACTTGCAATGGTTTATTTTAATATATGTAATTGAACTGACAACTACCTCACATTTCCTTCTGCTAAATTCTTGGGGAAGTGGAGAGACATGGAACATGATGAACCTCCTACCTTTACTTTGCGATTCTTATATAAAAGCTACCAATGAAATATTTCATCCGAACATTCTCATCTAACTTTACTGTATAATGTATTGAAATGTTGTTTATGAGCAGAGGCATAAATAATTCAGTCTAGTATTACATTTATGGTGCAAAATTAGATTTAAATGAGCATAGCTATTTTAAGTTATAGCAGTGCAGCGGGCACACATAGCTTAAGTAACGCACAAGCACATCACGTGGGCATGATTCTTATCCCAGCTTCTATTACCTGTCACATTAATAGCATTTTGCACTTTCTGTAACATATTTTATATTGATACCTTCACATGTAAATAATGAATAAATCAATGCACATAATGGCACATCCCTAGAATTAGTTTGTCGGCATAAGGTGAGTAGTGGCTTTTAGCATATATTTATAGTAAAATGGATCATCAAAAATAGCAACTCTAGTGTACAATTTTTTTTTTTTGCACATAGGTGATATGTCAGGTTTTAATATATCATCAGGGTGGCCTATGGAAATACAAATATATAATAATAGTAATGAGCAGTTATATGATACTGACCAAAAATAGTTGAAGAGTCAGGCTCTCCTGAGCACGGAGAACGCTGCACTGCAAACCAGAGCGGTAAGAAGGTGAGGAGGGAGAAAGGGAAGCCCAGAGAGGTGTGGAGGCGAGGTGGACACTCACTTTGCAAATGACCTTCTCCCTAGTGACAGGAATTTGCCTGACAAAACCCATGTGTAAAATGAATTCTAATCTTTAGGAAAAATTTATACCCATAAAATAGTTTTCATTAGAAAGGATTCATGCATTAATTTATTTAGATAGCAAATGTTGCTTTGCACATATTTTATACTCTACTATGCAGAGCTTGTAATGTGTAACTATTTCTTTAAATGTATATACATATACATTTAAAGAAATAATGTAAAAAAGTATAAAAAGAGACAATATATTATTACATATTTTCCTGTTTTGGTTGCTTTTTTGTTTTGTTTTTGGGTTGGGGGTGTTAAGGCTGGGCCTTAAATAATGGTGTAGCACAGACCAGCTTGGAACACACAGCAATTCTCTCTCAGCCTCCTGAGTGCTAGGGTTAAAGGCATGTGTCACCCTCCAGGTTTATGGGGTACTGGAGAATTGAATTCAAGTACTTTGCACTTGCTAGCAAGCACTTTAATCTTTAAGTTTTTCCTCCAGCCCTCATTATTAGATCTTTAAGATTGCAATCAAGGGCTGGAGGAATGGCTCAGTGGTGAAAGCGCTTGAGCAAACGCTAAGCCAAGTGCTAAGTACACGAGTTCGATTCCCCAGCACCACATAAACTGAGCGTGGTGGCGCACGACTGTAATCCCAGCACTTGGGAGGCTGAGACAGGAAGATTGCCATGAGTCCAAGGCCAGCCTGGACTCTGAAGTGAATTCAGGACCAGCCTGGACCACAGAGCGAGACCCTGTCTCAAAAAACAAACAAAAAACAAAACAAAAAAGAGATTGCAATCAAAATTAATAATCAAGCAATGAATCAAATGTAGGTCAAAAACATCAGTACCAATGTTGGTTAACAACAGCTATTTGCCTTCATATCTGCATTGTAGTAGTGAGTTTGCTATCAATGAATGTTTTTGGGATAATAAAAACACTTGACTTTGAGACTTGTAACATCCCCTCTGCTTCTCCTTATTCCAATCCATTGTCATCATAGTTACCAAGGAACTTATAATAATGAAGATTTGGTCTGAAAGAGTAATGAAGATTTTTGCATTGTGTCAGTCATCATCATAATAAATTATTTTACATTCACTGTTTTTTTTCTTAATCTTATCTTAAGTGTTGTTTATGGCCAAGATTGCTTCCCACCTCTTTACTCGTTCCTGAGCTTGACACATTTTCTGGCAACATATAATATAGTATCTATAATTTAGAAAGTGAAACTCCTTTTAAAATTGTGATCTGGTCTTGAAGCTACTACAGATCTGCATAGCATAACTGCCTTCATAGACTTGACCAGAATATCTCTAAAAGTGTTTCATGCTATGTAATGTTTATCAGACAGTGCAATCTGTTGATGCCAAAATATTAGTGCTCCCTGCCAAAAAGAGGAATGCATCAGAGCTTTCCAAATTTTCTTCCATACGAGCCAATGAAAGAAGCCAGGCAACAGGACTGACATCTTTCCCTGAGATTATCCCAGGATTCTGCACTGTATGAGCATCCTATAGAAGAAATGAAAGTGTAGCAGAGGCTTAATGAGTCGATGAATAATGTATTGGTCATCTCTGAGACCTCTTCTCTTAGACTCCCCATACTGGACTCCAGTGAGCATACTGAGGAAATCCATGTCATAGAGTATAGTGGACAAGACCTAAGGTTCTCTAAGTGGAGCCTTAACTGAGTTGTCAGATGATACTCAGTCTGTCTAAACTCTGAGAAAAGTATCCAGAAAATTCTTTCCTGGACTCTAGATAAAACCTGTATCAGCATATATTAGTTAGAATAGAAGTCTATCGCCACTGTAACTGATCAACACATGGGGTCATGAAAGAAAATAAAATTATTATATTAAATCATTAACATTCTGTGATCAGAAATGTATAATCAAAACAACAAAAAGGAATCTCAGAAGAAAATATATTTTGGCTTACAAACTCAAAATATCCATATTTAAAGAAAAGAAAGTCTTGAGGAAAAACATGTGAAATGCTTATCCATATATAGTTAATATATCTAAAGTTTATTTTAAAATTTAAAAATAATTGAATCAAAAATATTTATAAATTCTAAATTCAGATAGGATTCAAGACAAATTCTCCATTCATTAGACATATTCTATTCGTGAGCACATATCATTAGACATGCGATACAGCCTAGGATAAATTGAGAGAAATAAAAAGTAAAAATTTTCAGAAGTTAATATTTGCTTACAAATATATCTTAAAATAAAAACCCATACAACTTACTTATTTCCATGAATAAATTTAAGTGCTATAGTAATTCCAGAAATTGCTTTTAAATATATTTTTCTTGATTTTTCTTATTATCTACAACACTTTCCATTTTAAAATTATGAAAGCAAAATTTTGAAATTGTTTAAAGACCAGCCTTCAAACATTCAAGATAATTTTTTTTAGGTTTCTTGAATTCTCATCGAAACAGGTTCAATCTTATAGATTTAGTGTGCATATTATTAAATTGAAAACTGTCAATGTTTTTGTGGGTTTATATATATATATTGAATACCATTCGCAAATTTAAATAAAAAAAGACCTCAAGCCCCAAAATGGTCTTACGTAAGAACCACATTCAAAAGCGTATTAAAGTGAGTTTAACGTAAGCTTTGTGATACCACCACAGTGCAAAAAAGTAGAAAAAAGGAAGAACTTCTCGGACAGTGAGAGAATCAAACATTCACAACATCTTGATGGTAGAAAAGGAAATGTCAAAGAGCTAGGAGGAGAGTTGATTCTTTGGGTCATTAGAGTATTGCATAAGAAGAAACATACATTTTAGTGACTATTTTCTCATATCATACTAGAACCCAATGCAATGCGGATTAGAGATTGAAATGTGAAACATAAAGTGATAAAGCCTTTAGAATACAACCTAGAAGATTATTGTCAAAATACTGGGAGCTGTGCCCGATAATCACAGCCTTGTGGATGGCTGAGGCAGAAGGAGCACAAATATGAGCCCAGCCAGGGAAAGTCAGCGACTCAGGAAAACCCTGTCTCAAAATCAAAGTCAAAAAACAGCCAAACAAATTAACAAAAAACAAAGAAAACGTGATGGAGATAGAGCTCCGTGCGGAGGCCTTGTTTTTTATATTCAGTGCCCAAAATTAACAATGAGATAATAATATCATAATAATCTGGGATATGAAGATTTCTAAACCCGGAAATGTAAAAGATAGCCCATTTAGAGAGGAATGTTGCTGTACAAATGTGTTCAAAAATACCACTATGATAATAAGAAATTAATACTGAGAGTCGAAGTATATTCTGAACATGTGACTAAAAATGCATTTTTTCAATATACAAATACTATATGTATTATTTTAAAAGGAATATAAAAACAAAAAAGTTAAGCAGAGATTTGAAGAGCAACACTTCAAAAGTTGAACTCAAATGGACGATAAATACTGAAAAAAATGGATGTCATTAATCATAGCAAAATAGCAAATTAAAAATACAGTGACTTATCGTTTATCATCACCTTACCCACTAGAAAGGCTGAAAAGAAAATAGAAGGGAATACTAAATGTGGGAGAGCAGCAGCAACCTTCATTGTGTGCATCAATGCAAGTTTCTTTGTAATATCAATTGTAAGTATCAATTTGTAATATCACATGTATATATGAAAATATTATACGAGGTGTTGGTAGAAACATTATTATCAATGCAGCTTTTAAAGATAATTTCATTAGAATTAATTTACATTCCTATTGTACATTCTAATATTCCTAAAGTCTAGATGCATTTGTTCTGATAATTTCATCTTGGTAGATGCAGGTATTTTTTCAAAGGCTCTATTGTCATATGTAGCTACTCAACCACAAATAATTATTCAAATTAATTCAAATACAATTTATGCGTTTTATTTCCTTACAATATATAAACAATTATTTCAGAGAAGTTTGCCCAACTCTCACAGTATAACTATTTTTCTACCAATTCATGTTTGTTTGTTTGCTTGTTTGTTTCTTTGTTTTGCCTTGCAGGCTAACACCTGCTTGGAAATCATGCCAGTAAGGTTTATTTTACTGTCTACTTAAGTATTACTTATGAAATTTGAAGAAATAGGGATTCTTAATTATTCAAAATTAAATTAACACAAATTTATTTGAAATATTCTGAGATCCGTGTTTATTCTTAAAAAGTCATGAAAATGATAATAAAGTTTTAAAAAGTAGTGATTCTTCAAAAAATTGTAGTGGGGACTTTCAAAGAGAACATAACTTCTGTCCTGTGACTATCATAATACCTCAGCAAGTTGTCGTTTGACAGTCAATTTTGGCCACCACATACTGGTATCTCTCTTGCATGGAGGGCCATCCACTTAATAAAGACCCTTACAAAGAGCTCACACTTTGACCAGCAAGGCCAAGGTAAGAAGCAGAAAAAAATACACAGCCCGAATATAAACAACTCCCCCATATACTTCTTTTTCTAGTTTTGAACTATCTTTTAATATTTTTTCTCCATAAACTGGAAACCAGCATAAAGAAAAGAAAGAAAGAAAGAAAAAAGAGATATATAATAAGAATTAAATGTTCACAGGGTTATGTTTATATCAATTGGTATTCAGCGATGACATTTGAAATTTAACTTTTTTTTCTTCTTTCCCAAATTTACTAGTCTTTTGAACTACATGCTTATAGTTATTTTATAGTGTGAACTGGTGGGTAAGGCCAGGTTTAAGAATAGCAACAAAGATTTAGCAAAATATAGAAAAATAACTTTTGGTAGATATCTCAATAAAGGGATTGTTTGGACTCAGAGAAGAGGCATCAAGATTTGACTACTGCGACCCATTTGAGGAATAGGAAGCTGAGTTAGAGTGGTGACTTGGAAAACCCAGAACACAGACATTCTCTAAAACCACATAAAGTGCTAGCGAGAGTTGGGGGCAGGGATAGGCAGGGCGTGGGAGGGTCAAAAAGGGAAGGGATTGTAAAGTTGATATGATACCTATGTGCATGAAAAACCCAAATTCATTGTAAACACTATGTGTTACGAATATTAATAAAATAGTGGGAAAGAGAATTAAATTTTATTAGAAACCTAACATCACACAAGTCATTGATAGTGTTTGGAAAGTGCTTATGCATTGACAGATCCTATTAAACTTAAAAACATTCACTTCATTTTGGGGATAATTTTGTATGTCCCCAAGCTAAACAGTGAGGCCCAGAGTTGTCAAACATAGAAAAATCCATGTAGGGTCAGTGATGTGAGAAGAAGGATAATGTCTTCTGGGTAATTTTGGACGTTTTTAAACATTACCTACACATAGGTCAAGGGTGGAAGAGAACTAAAGGTTTGGGTTTAGTTTAGCTTGACTGTATTGCTAATATGTAAATATAAATATTATCACCGTTCCATATAATTAAAATATTTTTATAACATCTTTGAAATGTTACATGCCATTGAAGACAGAAATATTGAGATCAAAGATTTGAGTTGCCTCAAAAAAGCAATCTAAATTTTAAAATTAATTTCTGAAGTTTTATGAACTATATATATATATATATATATATATATATATATATATATATAGAGAGAGAGAGAGAGAGAGAGAGAGAGAGAGAGAGAGAGAGAGAGAGATAGGTAGATAGATAGATAGACTTCCTTGTGTGTCTGCTAGGAATGAACCCAGGGCCACACACTAGGCACGTGGCACACTTGCGTTCCTCTGTAGACAGTTCTCAATGTAGATGAGGATTTATAAGTGTGTCTCCAGATACTGGACATATTAAAATTTACTTAATTCCCTTTGAAATACAAGTGTTTCAGAATTGCATCAGCATTTGGTTTTCACCTCAAGAGCCCAGCGTTCGGATATTCACTTTTCACTCTTTAGCACACTAACGCTCCTTAGATTCTCAGTTCTCTTGCCTTTTTCTTTCAGAAAAATTGTGAAGTCTGCTCAGCAAACAGTACTTGAAAAATAAATCTGCAGAGCTGAATAATAATTAAATGAATTTTAAAGTATGACTTCAGACAGAGCTATTTATATAAAGTGCTTCTGACAAAAGCCAGGCTCGATTTTATTAAAGAATAAATTATATTTAAACAACATTGGCCTTTCACTAAAATTAAAATGTATTATGCATTAATCCTTTCAAGTGATCTGTTTTTTTAAACTAGAAAATATTGCTTAGCCAAAAATAAAATGTGTAATTCTGTAAGCTTCTGAAATTCAATATCCAGATTCCAAAAAAAAACAGTCTGTCCTTCCTGTTTCATTCCTCTTTATTTCCCTTTGTCCTTGTTTTTACCCTGACCTTTTAAAGGCCTAATAATTTATTCAAACTAAAACATTTATAAAATAACTCCAAAAATAAGCAATAATGACAATGACCAGGGAATATATATACATATTAATTTTCATAGCCATAATGCTATTATCTGAAGAACTTAAAACTTTAGGAATCCCTTATTAAAATCTAATGTCTGTATAATAATAATATTTTCAAAATATGTCAGCTATCCATTAAATTTAGTTTATTTTTTAATTAGGATCCAAGTAAATGCTTCACTAACCTTATTTTATTATGTTTCCAACTCACATTTTGACCTGAATCATTGCTATTTTGTGTTTATTTGTTTTTATTCTGGTTCTGCCATTGACTTGTTGAAAAATTCACTGAAATTTATTAAATGGCTATATCACTTTAATTTTTGTATTGTTTTTCCTTTTCCTTGGTTTATCTCATATTTAATCTTTGTTTATTCTAAAATTTGTGAAAATTTTTAAATAGTTTGCAGAAGACCGAAGAATAGATTGCATACTTCTAGCTGTGCGTATTTGCCTGTTTGATTCTATAACCTTTCGTGTTTGGTAACAGTAGCCTGTGGAGCCAGCTTGTGATTGCTAAATGGCCTGTGCTTCAATCTGACCCTCGTATTGAGGATTTGCGGCTAGTGTCTGATTTCACACGTCGGCTTGACAGTATACAGACCCTCTAGCCATGAAATACAAGTGCACGTGATATTCTTGGAAAATATAAATATTTTCTCTCATATAGACTGAAGATATTTTATTACAAGTTTGTTTATTTGTAATCAACAGTAGATATGTTTGATCGAAATTTTCAACTGATTAAAGCAAGATTGGAGAAGGACAGCGAACTAAACACGCATTTCTTGTGTTTGAAGGAAGCTACTTCCAGGCTTTTCTTTCCTTGTGGAGTTTTTATTAGATTTTTGTTTTCATAACTTATCCAACAGTTTCAGAATTTCTATAGTGACTTAATTACTTAATTATTCATTCTTTTCTGAAATGAATTACATTCATTAAAAATGCATCTCTCTTTTTTTTTTCTTTTTTGCTTTACTAGAGATTGAATCTTCTCTCTTAGCCACATTCTCAGCCCTACTTAATTGCTTATTTGAGTGTTAAGTAACAAAATTCCCCAAGAGGGGCTTAAACTTGCCATCCTCTTGCCTCACACATCCAGCGTGCTGGATTACAGGCCTATACCACCAGGCCCAGAGGTCTCTTGATTTTTGCCATTCAAAACATTATGTAAGTTTGCATTTAATATATGATGGTTAGATATTTTTGAAAATATCTTGTTTATTTAAATTATAAATGAGAATCCCTGACTTTAATCTCTCCACTCTCCAGTCATTTGATCACAATGAATTTTTCAGTGTCACTCATTGCCTAAGCAACAGCAATGCAGTTCCTGCTATAATGATTTCCTCAAGTTGGGAAGGTTAAATATTATCTGCTTGAGTAAATGCAGATAATCTCATCCAGGAAATCAGACAATCTGTAAGCTTAAAATTCTTTCTTCTTAGACACACTTTTTTTTCCCATTTTATTGATAAATATAAGCATAAAATAGAAAGTTTACTTTGATCTTTAGCATTATGGTCACATACACATCATGGCAAAGTTACAAGACCTTCCCCTCTCTCCTTTTGGCCCTGCCCCCCTCCCTCTCCAGTTCCCATTATTTTCCACATTAAGTTCCATGATATAATTGTGACCTGGGTTTCTCATATCAGAGAATTATTCGATGTTTCACCTTCTGCGTCTGACTCACTTCACTAAGTATGATGGTCTCAAGTTGCCTCCACTTGCCTACAAAAGCCTCCAACCTATCTGACTTTGTAGATGCATAGTATTCCACTGTGTATAAATACCACTGTTTGTGTATTCATTGGTCTGTTGATGGGTATTTTGGTGACTTCCACATTTTAGCTATTCTTAGTTGTGCTTCTATCAACATGAGTATGCACGTTTCTCTGTTATGTGTTGTTTTTAACTCTTGTGGCAATATTACCAGAAGTGGTATCCCTGGATCAAAGGGGATATTTATTTCGAGTCTTCTTTACTGCTTTCCACAGTGGCTGGTAGGAATGTGAATTGGTTCGACGCACTGCTTTTAATACTGTCTTGAACTTACTGAACTTGAACTTTACACACCTCTTTCAATAGAGCAGATCACACTTTTTCTTAAAACAACAATTGCATTTCACAAAATTTTCCTTTGCTTTTTCACAATACTAAACTTTCACAATTGATTTAAGAGAACATTATGAATATCTGTCAAATATTTTTATCACTGTTCCATGCTTCATACTATTTAACCAAAGCATGTGCTTTATTATTATACTATTCCATAGATATTTCTCTTATATTTGCTCATTTTACAGTGGAAACTATTTACAAACATAATTGTTTATTCTGAAAAGAAGTCTTGAATTTTTTTGCTATATAAATCTGCACATATATAAGAATTTAATTATATTTTAAAAATATATTAGTATTTGGAAATGGAAACACTATTTGTGTTACTTTTATTAGATGTCTCAAAGTTTCTTTTTAAATTATTTTTCCTACACATGTCTAATTTTGGGACATCTTGTGCATTGAATTTAGTGCTTGCGGATTTCTCTCAAGTCATTATCTTCATTGTTAATATTATGACAAATTCACCTTTAATATGAAAATATTTATTAGATTTTAATGTGTATGGAAATCTTTGATATACTTCATTGAACTTGCTCAAATGATTCAAATTAGAAAAACAAAAAAGAAAACATTCAAAGAGTATCATTCATATAATAAAAGTTGATTCAGATTCTATTATATGATTAAAATATTTTATGGTCTATTGTCCTTTGATTACAGATATGATCCCAAAACAGACACATGGACTATGGTAGCTCCTTTGAGTATGCCCAGAGATGCTGTTGGGGTGTGCCTCCTTGGTGACAGGTTGTATGCTGTGGGTGGCTATGATGGGCAGACATACCTCAACACTATGGAATCCTATGATCCACAAACGAATGAGTGGACACAGGTAAGGTGATCAGTCACACAAGTTACTTCAATCAGAAACATGTATTTCATTTGCTTGCTTTGAAGGAAAGAGATACAAACATTAATTCATCAACTCAAATTTCTGTCAAGCAAAAGTTCAGTTTGATGTCACATTGTAGTTAAAAAGAATAATTAAAACAAAATTGTGTACTTTTCTCTTACACATTTAATAGATCAAAAAATTTAAAAAATAATTATTCTTTGCTCAGAATTTCAGTTTGCTATACTTTGGGAAAGAAACAGGAATAACCTTGAGTTAGCTACAGCAAAAAATAAAAATGTAATACCTTTGTTCACAAAAGCCTGATTTTAGGTAGATTATTTTTGGTCTTAGCAATAACAAGAATACAAAGCGAGGAGGCTGCAAACCTCTTCATTTCTGTTCCTCATTTTTGTTTGATTGTTTGTTAGGTCCATTTTTACCCATGAAGAATTTTCTACCTGGTGCTGGTGCTGAAAGCAAGTAGTATTCTACACAGACATAAACAGAAAAAAAAAAAAATTCCTTGTACTATTTCAGTTAAAAAAAAAAGTACAGAGCAAAAAACATTCTGCATAGCTTGTCACTTATCAGATGCTGACTTCTTGAGAATCACTTAACCCGAGAAGCTAGGGGCAATGATTTGAGGTAAAGAATTCTCTCCAGGATGTGCATCGTAGTTAGAAACTCAGGATAGTAGTAGAATACTGCAGTCTCCATTCTAAATACTTATGTATGGAAAGTGTGTTGGTGTGTGTGTATGTGTTAGCAAGAATGGAAGCCATGCAGTTTAATTTTGGTGGAAACCATCTTAGACCTTAAAACTGCATTGGCCTTGCTTACAGTAGAGGGGGTGAATATCTTTTAGACTTGACCTTTGCATTCAATTGTCTCTTACTTTCCTGTTTCTTTTTAAATCTCTTGGTAATTCTATTATTTTCCCCTGTAGTAAGAAATCTTAATGATACGGTTCACATAAATTGTTTTCATTGATGAGTGCAGTGACATTCTAAAGACTCATTTGTTGAAGCAGATTAATAATTATACCTCATAAATTAGTGAGTGAAGTTTCTGATTTTCATCACAGAAAAGAGCTAAAATTTAAGTGAAGTAGTTGCAAACTGATTAAGTTTATGTTTAAATATTTTGAGTTTTTCTACTATTCCTACTTATCTCTCAAAATATTTTTAAATTCCTCATCCAAAATGTTCTATTTTTAGTGAATTTAAGATTTTTACTTTAGAAGAAAAAGCAGTGCATCATACCTTTACCCTGGTAACTAGAAATTTGGTTTTGAGTTAGGACATTTTCCTAACTACACATCAAAATCAGCATAATCAAAAAAGATTGATATATTTAAAAGTCATTTCCCTGACTTCCAACATGTCTTGACAGAAATACTCCTTATCCAAAAGGTAAAATAATAATAATAATAATAAATATAAAAGAACCTGGCAGTGATCGCTTTTCACATTGTTGTACTAATATTTCAGAGAATGTAGTGTGACCTTACATCCTGACTTTCACTCATTTCCCCTGGAAATGCTACATAGGTTAATGATTATTGGTTCGCTAAGAAAAAAAAGTCTCAGTTTAATGGTATGTGGTGTGTATGTACCACGTACACAAATGAACCTTTAATAAAAGAAGAAGGAAGTTTATGGGTACATAAGTGATGTAAGATAAAATCTTCATTACATATATTTATAATAAAAAATCATTATGCTTATCACTTCTCTAAAATTGAAATTAAAATAATATATGTAGTACTAATAGATAAAAACATTTTAAAGACTGTTTTGCCTCATTTGTATTTTATTATAATTTTTAGGGTCATATAGTATTCCTCAGATTCTAAACCAGTATTTAAAATGCTTTATAACAACATTGTTTTAATACACTAAACATGAATATCAAAACTCTTAAATTAAGATTTCATTCCTACCCTGTTAATTATTTATATTTTAAGACTCTTGGGGGAGTATATGCAGATCCATATAAAAATCTTTTGAAAAGTTTTAAGATTTCAGCCAACCAGAAAGAGTCTTCATCTTTGCTAAATAATTTCTATCTCTTTCACCCCATTCATCTCTTGAATGCATGGAATTGATAGCTTAGCCCTCAGGTTATTAACCTCACAGGTAATGGTGGGTAAAATAAATTAGAAAATATTATTAAAATACTGAAGGATATGTGTCTTTATAAAGCTTTCTAGTTATCTAGAATTGGAATATATAAAAACTGAAAAAGAAGGGGCTGCAAAGAATACTTACATATGTGTTCACATATATGTACATGTGTTTTAAATACATTAGACTGTCATTTTACCATAGGTTCATTTCCTGTATTTAATTTATAAAACATAATAATTGTGCTACAAAATACAAGAAGAACTTTTTTCCTCGTTTTCCCTAGGTTAGGTAGAATTACCCTCCCTTGTGTTCTGTTGCCTTGGTGTGGTAGCATTCTTCCACCACCTGGAAGGGACCAGGCGAGATGTCATATGCTGTCTTATCTCCAAAGCCTATCATATCTTCCAGGGTGATGTTGTCTTAATTGAGAAGATTGTTGCAACTGACAGTAGTCTACAGTGTAGGAGTTTAATTTGTTTACACATAATAGACACTAATGGACACTAGTAGTGAACAAAGAATGAGAGATTGGCAAGTACACCTACACTCACGGTTGATTTTATCTAATTCGTTCTGTCTTAAAACTTTTTCTTCTTGAAATATATAACCCCTGAGGGGAGAAAGCAACTGAATCATAAAACTATGTTAAAATATCGAACTAAGAGGAAAATATTTTTCTTAAATCTCTGGAATCATCTGTTTAGTGTGATAGATTCTTGGGTAAGGAAAATGCCCAGCCCTATGAGAGATCCTGAGTGTTCTGGGTAAAGAAATTTACTTTCAGGTAATACATTGAATAAAGCTTCACTGATAAGCTACCAGATAAAAATATGGAAAGTTGTTTGTCTAAAACTTAATTATGAGAGGAGGAAGAAAAGAAGGTATGTTCTCTTGAGCAAGAAACATAACAGTAAGAAGTGATTTTAAAGAGATAAACAATTCTGTATTGTGTTTACCAAGAAACCATGATTTTAAGACAGGAAGAAGCCAGTGAAAGGTCTTAAGCAGGAAAAAACGAATAGCAAAAGTTTTATTTTAAAATGACTTCACTTCATAGGACATGAAAAACAATTAGGTGTGAGAAACACTGGAGAGAGGGAGAGAGCATTACTGTAATATCTCACCACTCCACTTAGGGTAAGGCAATTTGGGCAAAAGCAGAAGAAATAACAGTGCTGAGCTGATTGAACATATTCAGAGGACGTGAGGGTGACTTCCATGGAGAGCAGAGGGGGATCTGGGTGATGCTCTATGTTTCTGTCTAACAGCTAAATAGAGAAGTGCTGTCCTTCACAGACACAGGAAGCACAGGCAAACGGCACATTAAATAAACACCTTGAAGGGACTCTTTTTCCCCATTTTATACACATATGCATGTACAGAAATATAGATTTGGTCATAAAGAGTGATAAAAGTGAGGCTATTCAATCTAGTCTAGTGCACAGTGAATCTCAATACTGTGAAAGTGAGAGGATTTCAGATGAAAAGTTCTCAAAAATTCAGTTTTCAAATTGTCACTCCATTCCTAATGAATGGTCGGACTTAGCGCATGTATAGTCTGTGAAATCCTATTAGCTGACTCTTCTGTGAAAGAATAGTTGAAAATAGATACTAAAAGGGTCAGTGAAAAGCTCAAGTCTTTTGGAGTCATATGCACACATGGATGTGGTGGGAGTTACAATTTGTCTTTTAAGATTCCATTCGCTATCTACTATATAGTGCAGATGGTAGCAATGATGCATGAAGTAAGAATGAAGGTGTCAAATCACTCTTAAGATAAAGTGCACTAGCCATGCACTCACATACCTCTTCCCTTCTCTCATTCTAGGGTGTAATTTGACAAAGAAGATAAGCAATGTTACATTAAATTCACTTTTAAAAACAATGTATGAAATAAAAAGAATAAAGCATAAATATTAAATCAATTCTTTTAGCAGTAGAATGATAAATAAAAATAAGTACACTAAACACAATGAACACAGTAAAGAACCAGAAGAAAATAGACTTCGTAAGTGAGAAAAGTGTCTGTGCATGTGTGTGTGTGTGTGTGTGTGTGTGTGTGTTTGAGACAGGGTCTCCCTTTTAAGCCTCTCAAGCGCTGGATCACAGGCATGTGGTACCATGCCCAGCTTATATGGTGCTGAGGAATTGAACTCAGTTACTCAGAGTTTGCACAGCACTTGCGAGGCAAGCACTTTAACTATGAGCTATTCCTTCAGCCCCATTCTTTCAGTTTTCGAATGACTTTTATTCTCAGCTGTTTGATTTCTTACTCTTCATTTTCATTTCAGTTTGTGAGAATATTCTCTATCATATCTGGCATACTCTAGTATATTTAGAAAACTCCAATAAATGTTGAAATAAAAATAGAATATGTTAGCTTACCTCTAAGGAATCCATTTTCATTCTAAGCCCTGTGGTCGGCCTGGTGGAGCAGGCCTGTGATCTCAGCACTTTGGGAGGTGGAGGTAGGGTATTGTCAGTTTGAGCTCAGAGTGGGCAATCTAGTGGCATAGACAGCCTGTCTCAAAAATTAAAAAAAAAAATGGGCTTCAGTTGTAGCTCAGAGTATGGACACTGACTTCCATCTTCCATAGCACAAATATGAAAATGCACAAAAATTCCTATTTTGATATACATCGAAGCATTTTCACAGTCAGTATTATAATTTCCAGTTCTTATTTCAGTGATTGTCAGAAGGTGGAAAATTTGGATAAGCTACATAGCAATTATAATTAGGGTATGTTGCTGACAGAAGTTGAAGTCACATCATTCTATATCTGTAGCTGACATAAGTTAGTGACAAATTCAATTTAATGTAAAATCTGAGGAAATAAATTCAAAATTATTTCAGTAAATTTAATAGCTATTTCT
Organism: Ctenodactylus gundi; assembly: GCA_004027205.1. NCBI lineage: Eukaryota > Metazoa > Chordata > Mammalia > Rodentia > Ctenodactylidae > Ctenodactylus > Ctenodactylus gundi. Next base: position 33,223 of record PVKB01004080.1, read on the forward strand.
ATTAAAATATACTCCATGATGTATCACTAAGAAATACCGTCAAAAATGTCTGTACAACCAAAAGAACAAGTCATTTTTGAAACTTCTAGCCTGAGTTCTTTTTATTAAAACTCTATTAGTTATATCAAAACTTGGTTTAACAATAGCAATGTTTGTAATTTTGAAGATAAAAAACATTGAATTTGCAAAATGCTATTTTTAGAGGTTTTGTTTTCATTGTACAAATCCTGGCTGGGATAAAAAATATGTAAGCATTTTTTATTTGAATTCCACACTTATTTGTGTGTTTATATATAATAGCATTCCCCCTAATAATATACTTTGCATATTTCACCATGAGAGTAACCATGAATTGTTTTTTAATTTTTTCAACAGATGGCATCTTTGAACATTGGAAGAGCAGGAGCCTGTGTGGTAGTTATCAAGCAACCTTGACTTACCTTAAATTTCTTTGACGGTAGTTTATTTGATGGAGTAGTTATTTTTATACCATATGGCAAGAATGATGCATTCCTGAGATATGACTGAAAAGTAAGGATTTCTGTAGATTGAACTATGGATGTCAGAAGAAGTAGAAGATTGAACAGAATTTTAGGACAGAAGAAATCATCAAACTGGCAGAACGGCAATGTCTGACCATATGTTAGTTCAGGAATGGTTATTGGTAATATGTTTTGTGTTGTTAGCATACAACAACTAGAGTTACCAAAGGCTTGTTTTTCTTGAGCAGTTAAAGGAGAGACCAACATTTATGACATGGATAATTTCATGACTCCAGGTAACCCAGTCGCTTTATAATCTGTGGCAGTATTCAACAGGTTGCCAAGAGTGGCAGATATAATAATTTATCATCTCACAAAATCTGTTTGGTTTACTCTTTTCCCAGTCTGATGTGATCATACGAACCAGGAGACAGGATGATGTTTTTCTGAAACACACCTGCTCCTTTCTCATTTTCCTGAGCTACAAGAACTATTAGAGGAATAGATTCCTGCTTGTCTTTTGCATTCAGAAAACCAACGGCCCCTGCTAGTCAAAGCTGCACATTTCGTCAAAGACGATGGTTGAAATTTCTTATAACCATACCAGTAATCTGAAACTGGCAAACACAAGGGATTGTTTTATTAGCTTTGCCACATTGCTTTGCATTTTGTACACACTGAGCCAAAGAATCAGCATAATTATAGGCATCCGCCTTCGGTTGAGTTCAGTGTAAGCATGGAAGCTCGTTATTCTGAATGTTATATATATCCACTGCATGTCGAAGTCCCTTAGAATTTATTATTTTAAAAAATTAGAATTTTGAGGAAAAAATTTGGAGTGTTTACAATAATTACTGTAAGAAAGAAAGGCTTCGGAATTTTCATTCCCCATTTTTCACACCTGTTACATTGATATGTACATTATTTAAGTCAAATGTTTGTAATTGTTTAAAGCATAAGTTGTAAACATTGTGTTATCCTTAACAAAAAGACACATGTACATTTTAAATATAATTAAAAATGATAGAACATTTGCTTTTATCAGTGTTATTTTTCCAATAAATTGTTAATTTATATCTACATTAAAAATTAACAGGGTAAAATTACAGAGGCATGCTTTTTTATTGTGCTGATTTTTAAAATTCAATAAATATAGATTCTCATCACAATTTAAGTTCATTTCCTCCTAAGTGCAATATCATGCTGACAACAATGTAATTTTAATTATTTCTTCCTTTCATATTCACTCACTTGAGACAGATAGTATGGCTTGTAGAAAATACACATAACAACATAAATCGAGATTTTTCAGAAGTTAAAAAAGGAAAATGAATGTTTTGAGTCAATATGAACTATAAAACTGTTTTACCACTGATGTCTAAAAATGTTCAAAATTTAACAAACAAAGACAATATTAACAAAAGTTTAACTCAAGGAAACGCTACAAAACCTAAAAATTTTCAAAATGTGAATGTGGTCAAACTTATTACTCTCACTTTACTTTATAAAAATAATGTCATTGTAGCTATAAGATGCTAAGTGGGTTTCTCTGTCTATTATATTGTGGGACTGATCTTCAATGCATAATTTAAAACTGCACTATCAATTACAAAAATTAATCTTAAAGAGTTAATAAAGACAAATGTAAGACATAGAACTATGAAATCATCAGCAGAAAACTTAGTGAACACCTTTCAGGGTACTGTAATTGACCTGGGATTTTACGTAAAACCCAGAAAACAAAAGCTAAAATAGACAGTTGAAATTATGTAAAAAGAAAAACAATTCTTCAAAACAAAAAGAAACAACCAACAGGACCAAGAGATAACTAGAAGAATGAGAGAAAATGTTAGCAGAATATACTTTAGAAGAAATGTCTATCTATAGAACTGAACAGACATTTCTTAAAGGAAGACAGGCAACTGGACAATGGGTATATAAAAATGCCCAATATCACTAATTACTAGGAAAATTGCATCGGGCGTATAATGATTTATCATCACACTCTTGTAAAATATGCTACTATCTCCCCTTCCCCCAATAAGCTAAACAGTTGATGTTGAGTATGTAGATTAAAGGGAAACTTTGCTCACTATCAGTGGGCATGTTATTTAGGGTACCCATTAATGAAAATAGTATGAAGGTTTTTCAAAACAGCTACAAGATGAATCGGCAATCCCATTGCTACACACGTAAGGAAATTAAGTCAGCACATAAAAGAGGCATGTTCAATTCCATATGTATTGCAGTACATTCAAAATAGCCTAAACTAGAAATAAACTCAAGTTAAATGAATAAAAAATGTGATGCCTATACACTATGGAATCCGATTCATCCTGAACCAGACTGAAATCCTGTCATTTGTGAAAATATGGATGAGCCTGGAAGCCGTTATGCTAAGTAAAGCAAGTAAGAAAGAAAACAAATGTTGCACAGTATTATTCCTGCATGAAACCAAAAATAAATAAAATTAATTAATTAAATTTTGATTCTGGTCTTGGGGTGTAGTTCCATGATAGACTTTTTTCCAAGAATTCATGCATCCTTGAGTGCAAACTCCAAACCATGTACACACACACACACACACACACACACACACACACACACACACGAGCATGCGCGTGCACACACAAATCTCATAGGCGTTCTGAGGAGAGTGATAGTTATAAGAGGCTAGTAGGTGAGTGGATAATCCAAAGTGTGGTGTGCTGTTATTACAGAGTATGCTGGCTGTTGTTAACAATTAATTATAAAAGCTCAATGTGATTTTTAAATTTTTATTCTAAATGCAATAAAATATTTGAGGAGATAGATAAGTTTAAATTGATTAAGCTATTGCCCAACGTGGACATGCATCAACACATGATACATTTACTCCCAAAATGTATACAATTTTCATGTTTTCATATTGTAAAAACGTAACTATTATATTTTCAACATATTTTAAATTTACTTAGAAAAGAGATTAAGTCCACTATGTCCCAGTTACAATGTTCAGAGTTTATTATATGTCTAAGTACCTCACAGACATAAGACAATTTAATAAATGCATGATTGTATCATCCTACAAACTACTGAGACAATCATTTTCAAGATGCTATAAAATTCCCTGGAGGAATTTCTAGCACCATTGTACATGATTTCTGAGTTCTTAAGAATGGTGTTATAGAATATTTCTTCCCTACTTCACTGGCAAAGTGAAAAGAAAAAAAATTCCCTAGATACTCCCGGTGTAAGGTAGTACTCCTTTAAACTCTAGTCACTACTCCTCTAAACAATAATGAAATTTAGCAATGTAGAAAATGTATGTCAGTGGTATGGGGATAAATTATGGTGTGGAGATGTTCTTCCAACTTAGTAGTTCTCCCTACAAAAACAGTAGCATTGAACAACGATGAGAACAAATTGATTTTCAATATGTACATTAAGACTCTGTGAAGATGGAAAACTTCTCACAATGTTTTTAAACCAAGCAGACACACTCGTGATTTCAAGATACACAGTAGTATTGACAGTTTGTAAGTAAAAGGACTGAGAAGCACCATTTGTAATGCATAATTGATTCCAACCTATGGGCTGTTAACAGTAGCTATTTGTGTTTGTTCATTACTTTTACCCAGAGAAAAAGCAAAATCAAGTTGTATGCTAACAGGTAATTTGGCAATTTGGCAAAGTGGAAGGACATATGCATTTGTTGCATGGGGAGTGGCCATGGGGATTGGGGATGGGAGATGTGGAAGGGTATGTTCCTACCCTTCCATGGAAATTAGAAAATAAGGAAACTGTTTTCCTTCTCATATCAAAGAAATGGCTCACATGCCTTAGAAATATATCCCAGTTGTGAAACTGATAAAAGGCCTACACAACTTTTGAATGAAAAGATTATTATCAATTTTAAAGAGGAGAAACTATTTAGGATAAAAAATTTTGGAAAGTGAAAAAAATCTAAGAAAAATAATGAGAAATCTCTTATTTTAAATAGGGATAAATTAGCCTCTTAATTTGTATGTGTCCTCACAGTTGACATTATTATACTGTTTCCCAGCAACTTTTCTATCAGTGCTTTGGGAGATAATCACTTTTGTTACTTTCTGTCTCTATCATGGCAAGACAAGACTCTACTTGCCCTTGATTAAAGACCAACAGCCAAATAAACTCTGCTGCTTATTTTATGAGATTTGATCAAGTATTTTCACATTTTAAAATGTTTGATAAATTACTCAAAGTTTATTTCATAATAAATGAAAAACTCCAAGTAAAAGAGTAGGAGTAACTATGTCTATGGCTGCTTCTGTCTGTCCCTACTCTTGAGCTATCCTGGCAGAGTTGAAGAGTTACCATGGAGACGATCATGATCCGCCACTCTACCATGCTTACTGTAGGCCCTTGGGGGGAAAAAAAGCTTGCTGATTCCTGGTCTATGTCTTTATTGGTTGTAGTTGAGGAACAAGCCCCTTCATTACCATCTGTGAGTTAGTCAGAAATACTAAAAGGAGGCATTGAAGATAATTGGTACAAAAAGCAGATTTGGTTTTTACTGATATGAGATTAAAGGGAATAGGTAAATATTATAAATATGGCAAGGGCACTTATTCTCATTTTTTAATATTCATTGCATAGGTAGATCGATTTTCTTATATTTTTTAAAATTAAAATATCAGATCAAAAATAAATTAAAATTTGAAAATAATGGAGTTGATTTAACAATAAAAAATTTGGTAAATGAAACTAGGAGACCATGAAGAAACCGTTCTTGATGCATGACTTCCTAATCACTGCTGTTACCACGTGACACTTTTACAAGCACGGATTTTCACAAAGATACAACAAACTTACACAAAGAAATCTTCTACAAAGTTCGCTGCCCACCTATGTCCAACCTTGGGCTGATGCTATTAATCACCATGAATAAGGTTTTTATCTCAACATATCTGATGATAACCTCCTCATATCGGTTTTTTAAACTTTCTCCTTACTTACTACCTGCAGATAAGCTTATCGTTTCATCTACTGTGCATGTTTTCTTTGCAATGTTCTACTTTTCCCAAACAAATATGCTCCTAGTTAAAGGAACTTCTCTCTGTGATTGATTTATAATTGCATTGATATAAACTGTGATATGGCATTGTGAAGACATACCACATTTTTATTACATTCATTTATTACTATCATCATTATTATTTTAAATTTGTTTTTTTTCTGTCCTTTTTGTTTTTTATTCAAACTTACACTTGCTTGCTAAGGCAAATCTAATAAAATGAGTGCAAATACCTGAAATAAGATTAATATAAGATTAGTGTTTTTCTGAAATAGATTGAAAGATTGTTATATTAATAATTTTAATTGCATGTTGTTTCTTGCAAAAATATTTGCCTTATATCACTACTGTTGAATACTTTCATTTTAATAGATAAAACATCACTGTTTGACTTAAGCATTGTAATTTAATCATATACCTTTCTCTTCATTAAACCTCATTCATCCTGAAGAATTAAGTTCTCCATACATCTGAGAGAAAACTATATCCAATTCCCCTTAACAACAGAGGTACAGTTTATCTCTAAATGGCAGTAGGTAATATATATATATATATATATATATATATATATATATATATATATATATATATAAACTATTTCTCTGTTTTCTTTCTTAGTTTTTTTGTCTGCATTTTTCACAATTGCTAGTCAAAAAGGGAAGTGGAAATACTCATTGAACTGTAAATTTGATAGACTTTATAAAGTAACATTCAGTAACAAATGAAGAAGAAACAAAGCTGAACAATAAATGAGGCAGCAGAATTGAAATGATAGAAATTATCTGTAATATTGTGAAGACAGAAAATAAGAAAATTATGTTTTTTGTGAACCATGAATTGGTTGATTTTTCTTTTCTTCTATAAATGATATTTAGAAGCAAGTACATTTTCTGTACAAAGATGATTATGATTATTATTTTTATCTGTAATTTCCTCATTGCTGTTACAGTATAACATTTTTATAAGTTGATCAACACATCATTTAAAGTTCTTCCTATGACATTCCACCACATATGTATAAAATATTCTCTGTCTCTGTCTCTCTCTTTTTCTCCCTCACTTTCCCTCTTCCTTTTCTAAGTAGTTAAGAGTAGCTGTTAATATTGACTTGTCCTGTAATAAATATTTGTTCATATGTGAGCTTATCATCATATAACGATTTTATCCATCTGGAAAATTCCAAGGCCAAGATTTCATAAGACTATCTCACAGTCTCAATTAGAATATTAAAACTCAAATAATGACTTGGGTCTCTTCTCTATGGTGATTTTAAAATATATTTGGTGAAAGAAATACAACTTCAAAAGTAACTGAAATAGGTTTCCTGGTTGTCTCCCAGGGTGAACGGAATCTAAAATCTAACACAGACTGATTTTCCATACCTCTCTGTCAATTTTAAAATCTTTAGATTACAACTCATACGCCTTTAGTCACTTATTTGTTAGTGGAAATAATAATATAAACAAAAACAGATAGAAGACAACTGGCACCCAAATAGTCTCAAATTACTTATGGTAATGATCCCTTAAAAATACAAACTATTACAGATACACATTTTTTGTAAAATATCATAAAACTCCACGACAATGTCCAAAAATACCTTTTTTTTTTGATACTTAGACATAGAACTATAAAAAACATTTCATAGCAAAAAAATAAAATAAAATAAATGCTTTGAATAGAAGTGTCTTTAATACCCTCCTTCCCAGCGAAACGTCACGTCTTCTACTGGGATTAGAATTTGCTGAAAGGACAAATCAAAAATGTCATAAATAAGAAATAATGAGAATGCATTGCTTTTCCACTGAACCTCTGAAGCTATTCCTGTGAGAGCTGGGATGGCAACTCAGCTTTAAGGAATCTTCAAACATCCAGGCCCTTCCCGTGCCTTTGCCGGCACCCTCAGATTCACTCAGCTTCTCCTGCAGGGTGTGTGGGGACTTCGTTATTTGTCATCACATCTGTGCAGAGGCAGCAGGAAGAGGGCTGAGGAAGGGACAACGAAAAAGACAAAACTATCTGTGCCAGCTGTCTTTTGAAGAACTGCAAAGCAACTACCACAAGGCACTTCTTTGGTTAAACCCGTTAACCAGAATGTTAGTCACGTTGCCACTGCTTTTTAAATTTGCCAAATATTATCTTTACTTTGAAACAAACAGATTTTTTTCCAGAAGAGAGAAATAGAAACCACCAGTCACGCACATGTCATGTGGAACAGATTTAATATTCATAAGAATTCCAAGAAATGATGAATTTGACTCATTAATTGAAAAAAATTGAAATTGATTTGTCCTTTAAAATTTTTGCAACAGTAGGAAAGTAACTTTTTGCACTAAAATTGGAGTTACTGGAGCTCAGTGCTTGACCATATTCTCTCCACTTCAAAAAAATAAAATGTGTTGAATTTTCCTATAGTTCAGCGATTCTGTTAGACATGAGTGATAAAATTGACTTCATTGCCTTAGTGACTTTGACATCACTGGACAGTCATTTCTCCAACAGGGTCATTTAGTGAAGAGGAGGAAAAAAAGAAAGAAGACTATAATAGTATAATTTTAACTTTGGCAAAAAAAAAAATAAGACCTTGGGGATGGATTAAAAACAACTATGGAGTGTTTCATGGTCACTTTTGACATTTTCAGTTGAATTTCTATAACATGCTCTCTACAAAACTAACATAAAGTGATAGCACTTCAATACCCATAGAAATTTTTTCCTAGTAAAATTTATGGAGTTACAATTGCTAAAATCATGAACAGTGAAAATTAATAATAAAAATATGGAACTGTGAGGTGCTGAACACGTTTATTTTAAAATATATGAAGTTTAAATTGACTGAAAAAGAAATAGTAAACTTCTTGAGACTTGTAAAGACGTTTACAATTATTTCTGTTTCTCTCCCAATAATACTTCTCTGTATTTTTTAGGGCTCAGGTCAATACAATGAAAAATAAATATAAATAAATAAATAAATAAATAAATAATAAAAAGGACCTAGGAATGAACTAGGACACATTTGAGGGTTCTATTCAGGTTAAATTAAGCACATTTGGTGATAAAATATTTATGTACTATAATGATGTTAAACAACACTTTATAAGACTGAAATTATGGATTTTCACACAATAGCCTTATGATTCATAATAAAGCCATTCTGTGTCCAAGAAAAAAAAAAGGTTTTGCATCTTGTGGAAGTTTCATTACAAAGTTGAAAAAGTGAACAAATTGAAATTATCATTTGGAACATAACTTAAATAGTTGGAAGAACTGGGTATTGTAGAGGGGTTACAAAGAGTGATTCCAGGTTTTCTTTTTCCTATTTGTGCATGTGAGTGATATTTGCCACAGTCACTGAGATAGAAAAAACTGAAGAGGGCTTTACTCTGAAATCAGTGTTGCACATATTTATATAAGAGATGGAACATACAACAGCCTCATAACGCCAGATGTCAAAATAACTCTTTTTTGAATATAAAAGTAACTTCGAAGTTATTGAATCTATCTCCTCAGCTGATGGTATCTACTGCTCTTGCTTGAATAGTTCAAATGATAATATTCTCTTGACTTCATAAGCACAGAACAGATGAATATCGGCATCGTATTTCTTACATTCTGCTTGTAAAAATCAAAGACCACTTTTTCTTTTCTTTTTTTTCAGTGTTTTTTTTTTTTTTTCATGTTACTTTACCTATTGAACTTTTTTTTTTTTTTTTTTTTTTTTTTTTTTTTTTTTTTTTTTTTTTTTTTGGTCAGAGTCTTCCTAAGTGTTGAGTTATCAAGGACCTGAACTTGTCATCATTCTAACTCTACCTCCCAGAGTTCTTGAATTTCAGACCTGTGCTGCCATGGCTGGCAAGAAGATTTTGATATTTCTACATAAAAATAGCAACTAAATATAAATTATAAAAGAAACTGTATATTCCATTTATTTATTTTTCGTTTTTAAATATATACAATGATATATTATCTAATAAAATTGTAAGGTCTTTTCCGTAGTTCCCATAAGACAGCCTCTGCATTTCTGGAACTTCCTAAGTGACAGGAATGCCATTGTTTTTCTTGCAGACCAACTCAGACCATTTTGCTAATAAAATAACTCATGGTGAACTTGTAGGTTAATTTCACTGGAAAGATCTCTTAGGTATTTATGGGGTCAACCTGAACTCCTGCAAGATGAGAGAGAGAGAGCTGGGAACTGAGTTTGGTCATTTGGTCAGTGACTCAATCATGCTTACATAAAGAAACCTCAGTAAACCCTTGCCCATGGAGGCTTGGGAAAGCTTTTATAGTTAGCAGTAAGTGTCATATATTGACATGTCAAATAATGATTGAGGATGACGAAAGCTTTGCATTTGGCTTCCTCGTAGAACAGTTCAGGTGAGTATTTCTTTCAGTTGGTTCTGATTTATATCCTTCTATAAAAAAGAACAACAACAACAAAATAAAATCGTAAACCTATTTTCATGAGTCCTGTGAGTCATTTTTATCAATGTACACTCATTATGGAATTATGTTTTAATCACGGAATGAGTTCTCAGAAATTTGTTCCAAGGTTATTTTGTCATTTTTCAAACATTGTTGCAAATGTTTAAACAAACCTAGATGCTATAACCCACTACACTTCCAGGTTATAAAGCATTTATGAAGGTAGAAGTATATCTAAATTTATTCTCATAGAATATAGGCAAATATTCACAAAGAAGTGGAGAACTGATTTTAGTGTACTGAAATACATCCGGGGGAATAGCATATTCTCTATTCATATCACAGCCACTAATCCTTTTCTGAGACCTACTAGGATTTGTAACAAAACAGAAATTCAAGGGAGTTGTTATACTACAAGATATGTTATACTACAATTAATTAAGAAACATATTTAAGTTATAACCTTAGATATGATATGTTATACTACAATTAATTAAGAAACACATTTAAGTTATAACCTTAAATCTTTCTTTTGCTTGAAATTCTGTCTTTATTTTTTAAAATTATCTCTGTCAAGGCTTCCACTGATTTAAAATGTTTTCATTTCTACAGTAATTCAATGAGCATAGTCAAACCAAGCTACTTCCCTTCTCACATTGCGCATGAATAATCACACAAACTGAGACAGAAAGAAAATTGCCACTGTCAGAAGGAGTGCCAATAGAATTTGACAGCTCCGACACCAGAGAAAGATTCTCAGGGCATTAATGCCATCTAATGGGTGAAGATGATTTACCAGGAAAACACATAGGGGGGAACGTCAAAAAAGGATAAACGAGGTTCCATGCTTCCATGGTGAAAAGGTGGCTTACCCGTAGCTGCTGAAATAGTAGGGGTCCCTTAATCTTTAAGTCTTGCTTCCTTATTTTATCTTTAAAAGTCACTCCCAGATACTTTTTTAGTAGAAAAGAAATTTCATGATTTGACATCCATGCCTGAATTAGGATTGCAGCTGTTATTTATCAAAACAGATATAGACTCCATTTCCAATAAATAAGTTTCTCCTAGTAAGAACTCAGTGAAATTTATTTCACAGTGAAGTCAAAAGCAAGGGCGTGAACTTCACATATCAGCCGTGTTTTATAACATTGGGTATCACATATACACTAATAGGAATAATTCTAAGAACTTTAAGAGCCCTGACTCCTCATGTCCTTGCTCTATAATATACTTTCATTTTGAGATGAGAAATAATTTGTTAAGATGACGAGATCAGATCCTTCTGATTAAGGTATTAATCAGTTGGCTGTGTTAATCAAAGACATGATTATCTGGATGGGCCTGAAATAATCAAGAGTGTTCTTCAAAAGGACATTTAGGCTTTATTCATGTGTACGCTACTGGAAGTGGCCATGTATAAAGGATTTAAGATTGTCCCCTTGGAGCTGAGAACAGCCTCAGTCCGAGGATCAGCAGAGAAGTGGGGACTTTAATCACTTAACCACAGGGAACTAGATTTTATTAGTGATCTAGTTGAGTTTTGGAAAAGTGTGAAATTCTGGTTTATAGTCTTAACCCCAACCAAAGCCTAAGTGTAAGAGTAGTGTAAATAGAAGTGAATCCAGCTAAGTATGCCTAGATTTCACTGCACTGGTATTTTTCATAATACCCGACATGGAGGAAAGATATTCAGTTCACAGTTTCAGAAGGTCTCACACAGTCGGTTCATGAGCAGCCAGCTCACAACTGTGGAAGTACATGACAAAGCCTGGACAGAGCTGATCACTCCATTGCAGACAGAAGCCAGGTGAAGCAGGAACGAGCTGCTGAGCTGTCCCAGGTAGAAGCTGTAACAAGGCTTTCCCTTCTTTCCTTTAATGACTTCAATCAGCTTGTTGGGTGTCTCACTTCTTGGCGCAGAAGTCAACAATATGTACCTGAAAGCTCTGCCCTGGGCACCCCCATTTCAACAAGTTGACACAATCTTTCCAGATCAAACACTGAGCATCTGCCCATTCCAGTCAGGCTCTACCTCCCAATAGCGCGCACTTCCAAATACATGAGGCTTTTGGGAGTCACTCAAAATCAAAACCATATCAAGGAGGTATTAAAATTTCTTGAGAAAATTTTATAACACACACACACACACACACACACACACACACACACACACATATATATAGTGGGTACAACATTCCTCTGATCCTGTAACACACTAACAATGTATTATGCATGGGTGAGGCTAAGATATGATTTTCAGTATTTCCTCAGCAACCTCCCCCACTACCAATACTTACACATTCTTTTACTTATTCAGCAGAATATATTTTTAGTGTCTCCCAAATACCAGGGGCTGTTCTAGACATTAGATATACAGCAATCAATAAAACAAATAAAATTATCTATATTCATAAAATTTACATTCTTCACATCTTGTGAATTTGATATCTTCTGTAGAGTCTAAAAGTGTGTATTGTATGTGTGTGTGTATGTGTGTGTATCCTAAGAATTTAAATTATATTATTGTAGTTTTGGATACTTTGTTAACAATGACCTTGACTTTTTTAAAGTCACTTTGAGAATATAAGTATATTTGTTTTTATATAACTATTATTATTGTTTTTGTAATTAGCTAATTAGTTAGATGCTAATATCAAAATATAACTCTTCATATAGTAATTGGCTGACATTTTTTTCAGGAATTCAAGATTGAAATAGTTAATATTTCAAGCTCTTTATGAGACAAATTTCCTATTTCTCCCAAAACCTCTGTATACACACTCAGAAAGATCCATGGTATCTTTGTGTTTATGGAAGACAGAGATAAAGGCCCAGGGATAAATTGTGGTAGCTGACAGGCTGCAAATTGAGTTCATGTGAGTTGACGGTACAGTCTTATGAAATCCACAGGGCAGAATGCAAGAAAGGAAACTCATGGCATTTCTGGTTAGAGTCATGCAGCATTTCTTTATACACAATAAACTGAAGTTTTTATTCATTAGTCCTTCAAATACTTGCTTGAATGACTATTCACATTGTGAAAAGATAATGTTTTAATATTTGAATGACTGCTCACATTGTGAAGAACTGTGAGAATCATGTTATTATTTTCCTTTTTGTTTTTGCCTTGTTTTGTGGTACTAGGAACTGAATCCAGGGCTTATACACTGAGTGCATCCATGACTTTTTTTTTTTTTTTTCATAATAGATGTCACTGAGTCACAATGTTGCCCAGACTGCTCAAAATTGAGATCCTCTGCCTTCTCTTTAACAGTGCTGGAATTACAGGTGTGTGTTACCATGCCTGCCTAATGTTTTCACTTCAAACCAACTGATTGTTAAAAGTAATCACATTCACAAACAATTTTCAGCAACTTCTAGACTTTTTTCTCCAAATAATGAGGTACCAGAGAATAGACAAATCAATGCCAACAATTAATTATCACAATATTCAAGTTTTTTTTAACTTGCTCAGCAGAACATATTTTTAGTGTCTTCCAAATACCAGGTGTTGTTCTAGACATTAGACACACAGCAATTAATAAACAAACAAAATTATCTATATTCATAAAATTTACATTCTTCACATCTTGTGAATCTGATGTCTTCTATAGAGTCTGAGAGTGTTTGATTCATATCTTCAAAATATATTCAAATATGTGTTCTTTTCAGTGTAAAATGTATTTAACAATTTATGAATACCATTTAAAATGTCAATTATCGCTGAGTGAATTCTCATGAATGCCTTCCTTCTTGACATCTAGTCCTACCACCCGGAAGGCTGCAAGCACACTGCTCCTGTGACTTGTTTTGGTAGATATCTTCTGATTGCCCTATGCCACGTGTTCCCATTTAACTCACTTTAGACAGTAGATGGTAGATGGTGGAACCCAACATCTTCTCCAGTGTTTTCCTTTTACCTCAAGCGTCACTACATGATCCAATTATTTGTAATATATGTGGACCTCTAAGTTGGGATTTAGCATAGCAGTTACGTATTTATTTTCTGTCAAGTAAATATTTATTTTCTTCAAGTAAATATTTTGTAACAATGAAATATCATAAGGAAAAAAGCATTTTCTCTTCTAAGCATATTCATATTCAATGCAATTTATTGGACACCAGGAAGGTGATGACAATTCTAGACATACTAGTGGTTTAAGTGGTAACATGAAAACAATGTATAATTTATTTAAATAATTATATGACATTATTTAACTGTGCTGATAGGTAGTTGTTGGAGAATAAAATGTTGTGAAAAACTACTTCAAAAATAAATGTAAATTTAAAGGCTTAGTCAGGTTAGCAACTATGTAGAGCTCTTGATCGTGTATTTAAAAATACCAACATCTAATTTACATTTTTCTTTTAGACTTTTACTGCTTTAACTGAATGCTGAGTAAGCCAGATAAAGGAAATACACAATTTTATAATGATAAGTACAATATTCTCATACATACAGTGGTTCATGATTGATAAACTTAATAAGCACATGCATAGGAGTATCTCTATGCAGAGGTAAAAATGTTGATAGATTATTAAATTATGAGAGAAATGAGTTATGACAAACAGCATATAGGGTTATGCTAATGTAGTGTTGGAATCAATACAGAATAATTGAAAATACATTATTATTTATATGAAGATACTTTGGTGTTAAAGACCCATAAATAATGAATTACCTTTACAAAACACCTATATGAGGGAAAATACACATTTTTCTGTCACTATAAACAATGAAGCACTACTAAATGTCTTTATATACTTAAATTTGCCTAGGTGGCATATGGAAACATAAATTAAATGTTGTCTACTATTCAAATTTCTTATTTTAGTATTTATGATTCCATTTAAAGAGATGCTTTTAAAGAGATCCAAAGACTTGTGTATGGAAGACGATGTTATATTTGTGCTTTTTTATGTTTCTTTTTATTCAATTTTTTATGTTTAAATATAGTATATAGAATATTTAATACATCAAATGAATATTAAAGGAATATTGTTATGTAAAACTTTGTAAAACTGATAATTTATTTCAAAATCTCTTTCTGTTAATGATAATGGCTATGCAAAATATATAACTAGAATATTTTCATTAATCACATCAAATTCATCTAAGATTGAGTGAAAATTGCATAGAACTATGTCCAGGAGAGTTTGTGAAGATTCTGGATATTAGAAGGCACCTTCAATTCTCTCTTTGTTAAGGTTTCTTTGCTCATAGGAGACAGAAGTAGAATCTGAGTAACCCTTTGAGTCCAAGTTTTCTTGGATCTGTCTTTGCTCACCGTATTCTTAGGAATTATCAAATAGAAAGTAAGGGGCACTTTAAATTTTGAAAAATAACATTAACTAAGAAAGAAGCCTAATGGTGTAGAATTGTATTCCAAGCGTCCTGGGAGGCTGAAAGAGCAGAGTAGTAAATTAAAACTCAGGTTGGACAATTTAGCAACTTCCTGAGTCTCTTTCTCAGCAAAGAATATATGCATAGCTGGATGCAAAAGCCATGGGGCCTATCCCCAATATCACTAAATAAGTTATTTATTTATTAATAAGTCAGTGATTTAACATAAATGAATAAAATTAAGAAAAGCTGACTGTTAGATGTATAATAGTGCAGTAGAAGCACATACAAGGATACTTTCAAATTTCCTCAGGGCACTAGCTTTCCAATTTTTAAAATCATGTCACATATAGATAAGCACAAAGGAGATAAATATTTAAATCAGGCCTCAAAACTGTATTCTGTATATGTGGAAATTTTGTACTAACATGAAAGCAATGTTTCATTTTCAACAGAGTATCTGAAGTTGTAAACATAAACCTATGGGCTCCAAAGCAGAGAAATATCAAAAACAAGTACACATGTTATAAATTATATTTTAGCCACATTTTCATTTTCTTTCTTGATGATACATTTTAGGCTCCAATGCCTCTGAGTAAGATAATTTGGTAGTGACAAATAGTAATTAAAACGTTTTTCATTTGTATCATTTTCTAGTGACATTTTAAAATGAAGATTATTTTTGATAACTGGAAATAAAGTAAATATTCTGAACAGTTTGCATAGATAAGGACTAAACACTATGCTGCCATTCAGTAATTGCTGCAATAATGAATAATTTTAATTTCATGGAAAAATATTTTAAGTCCTAAAAATATATAGTTGTTGAAATACGGTATCACCATACGACATTAATAAAACTCACTGATTAAACTGTAATTATTTTCAGCAGTTTCTATTAAATAGCTGGGTCTTCTGAATAAACCTTGGCAGGTGTTAAATAACATAATAAGCTCTGAAATTCTGCCAGATGTCAATGATAATAACTACCTGACACTAATAAGTATAAAAAGTTAGCAGAGAGGAACACTTCAAGGAGATTATTCCTGTCAAACTTCAGCTCGCTGCAACTAGGAGTGAAGGTAACAGTCGTTTGATGTCTCCTGCCATTTGTTCTGGGAGCAAATATGGGTACATAGGAAAAGGTCCCTCTCATTTTTAGAAAATCCATGTTTTTTTTTCTCTTTTTTCCCCTAAGGGGAAAAAACGAGGA
This sequence comes from Ctenodactylus gundi, assembly GCA_004027205.1. NCBI lineage: Eukaryota > Metazoa > Chordata > Mammalia > Rodentia > Ctenodactylidae > Ctenodactylus > Ctenodactylus gundi. The sequence goes on from PVKB01004080.1 coordinate 49,725, forward strand.
AAACATCAAACATCATTGTATTCTTTCATTAGGGAAAGATGTAGAGATGGTTGATACCCGGCATCATTCTTGACAGTAGTTTCACAACAAAAATGCTTCTCTGTATTCTTCAACGTAAGATTTTAAGTCTAATTTATTTTTAATTTATATGATCATTACTGTGTCTTTGGGGTTCTAGAGTATGTGAAGTGGTGCCCTAACATAATAACTCCTACTTTGCAATTACATTGAAAAATCTAATCAATTACATAACAAGTCTTCTACTGTAGTGCTATACGCAAACATAGTATGTTTTCCCTGATTGACTATTTTTTTTTATCTTGCTCCTTTGTCCTTTTTTACTGTGGTGTGTAGATTATTCAATACTCATTGGTAAAGAAATAACTATTTCAAATTTAGTTTTATACAAACATCTGATTTAGGAAATTACAAGGAAGAGTTATAATTTTTGCCTAACCCATTGACAAGTGAGAAAAAGTCAAACCATAAATAAATACCATAAGTTATTCTTTAATTTCAATTTACTGTGAGATTGCACTGAAGAGAAAGATTATTATGTTTCAAGTCTCAGTTATCATTTTTGGCTGCAATGTAGAATACATGGATTGTGCATAAGTTTTTTTTCAATAATATCTAAAGTCTTTAAGTATAAAATTGCCCTATGCAGCATTATGGAGCTGCATGAAGTGTTTATTTAAAATGACAATTTGCTTTCTCCAACACATAAGAATTTCAATTTATTTCTTTGAGATTTGTATGGAGAGATTTTGCAGTTTTATAGTTATTAAAACAACAGGAAACACAATGAGAATCATAAAAACTCTGAGTCGCATTCTTTGGCCATATTTCTCATTCTTTTATTTTTTCATCTGGGAAGAGCAATAAAAACACTGAGAGAAAAATCTTAATAGGTTGTACTGCTATTTCCAGCCCTGAAGGCTAAGGCGTATCTTTTTTATAAGAGGAACCTGCTACTGTTATACACTTCTGAGTGGCACAGCCATTTAGTATGCTCGTGTGTGTGTGTGTGTGTGTGTGTGTGTGTGTGTGTGTTTGAGAGAAAAAGAGAGAGAAAGGAAGAGACAGAGAATAAGTAGAGAAATAGAAACTATAGAGTCAAAAATAGTGTTATTTTGTTGTTAATTCTAAAGCAGAAAAAAATACCATTAAAAGTTGTTTAGCTTATTAAGCCTTAAATCTTAATTAGACAAAATCAACCAGTACCTTACAGTGGGATATAAATATGATAACATTATTATTTCACTCTTATATCAAAATATTTATATTATTTAGAAATTATTACTACACAAAAAATCATTCTCAAGAAAGGGAACTGTGTAGAAAGGACAGGTACTTGACATTTTTGATGTTACATAAGAGATCATAATTATACCACATATAGAAAGCTTGTGGCAAAGACACTGAAATTAACAGAGGGAAATCAATCACATAATTCATAATAACCTCTGTATTTGCCCTTTCACTCAGCCCTCATCATTGCACACCAATGGCTCATATTTATGTACACAGATGTCATAAAATAAGATTTCTTTTCATATTCTCACTGAAGATTAAGCATTGGATTCAATTTTTGTTTGTGTGTATTTGTGTGTGTGTGTGTGTGTGTGTGTGTGTGTGTGTGTGCACGTTTGTGTAAGCAAGCAAAGAATTTGCAAAGCCTTCGTTTTTAAATAAGAGAAAAAAGAAAAAAACAGAATTACTAATCAAAAAATTAAGATTCTCAAATTTTAGTGCATTTTACTACTATTCATGTCATTTAAAACATTGTATATTATAATGCATATAAAAGTTTAACTGTATGATTTCAATACGAACTAGTGTTTCATTTAAATAGCATTTATTTGTATATGCATAAAATACTTTTCGAAGGAATGTTGAACTATATATATTACAAAAATAGCTCAAATATTAATTTAATTTACGTTTTCAAAAATAAGATTTATAAAAACAAATATTTAAAATTCAAGTTTAGGAAAATTTTGTGTGCAAGAAAACCATATGTATGTAAGTATATATGTTGTTTTTACCTTAATCTCTGGAAGATGGTCTTTAATTTTCTTTTTGTATAAGTTATTTCATGATTGCATGACTTAGATCTAAAGTTTTCCACACAACTCTCACATATTCAGACATGAGGAATTTTGCAAAAATAATGTGATTATGAAGGTGGTAACCTCACTAACTGGAATTTGCATAGATGAAACATGATTTGGTAACATTATTGGGAATTAATAGAATCAGGAGGTAGAGACACTTAAAGAGGTTACGAGAATGATTTAGGAACAATAATTTGTCCCTGGCCAGCTCTTCATCAGCTGTTTCTTGCTTTCTCTCTGCTTTCTAGCTGCCATGAGGTGTTGTTTACTAACCTGCTCAATACCCAGTCCTATCCGTGTATCACATCTTCCCTAAAACCAGTGCTTCTGTATATAACAGCAGTGCTCTGAGTGATCAGGCTCTATTTATTCATTTATTCATTTCAACTTCTTTTTCTTTATTTTGAATTCAAGGCATGCATTCAGTCAGCAATTCCTTTATGAAACCATCTAATGTTTGCCATGCAGAATATTGAGAATCAGAATAAAGCAGACAAATTAGGAAGTTCCCTATATCCATTACAAAGGAAGCAAAGAGTAAATTAGCATAATTTTTGTTACTGATAAAGTGTGAGTTTGTACCGATACATTCTTCAAAGTGCCAGTGACATCATCAAGAATGGTGTGTGGTGTGTGTGTGTGTGTGTGTGTGTGTGTGTGTGTGTGTGTGTAGTGGTAAAAAGTATACCTGTAGATATTTTGTTGCCATTGGCAATATGCACAGCAATTCCTGTGTACCTTAGCCAACCAGCACTTGTATTTATATTCCTAACACAGCCATAAGGTCTGAGAATTCTTTCTAATGTTCAGTGTGCTTTTCTCTTTCTCTCTGTCTCTCTGAGACTAGACTCTTCCTAGTTTTTGGCCCTGTCTCTTGATTAGCATCTGATTTCTGCCATTTAGGATTTTCCTTGAACCCAGGTAGTATTGCATGTACACACTCCACTCTGTGCTCCATCTCTGGCATCCTCGGTCTTTTTCCAACTCATTAAGTAAACTATTCTCTAGCAGGATCCCTGACAATTATTCTTCAGCGTTATTGCTGGTTCTCTGCTTGGATCAATGGTTCTACTGTGGGACAACATTGGAGAGCATCTATTTATGATGCCAATATGTTACTTGCTGCAACTCCAAAGAGAGATACTGAGTTATTTTTGTTTAGTTCTTTACCGTGCCCATATGGACTTTCCATGTGAAAAATGATATCAGTATACTCAATGATGCTTTGAAAATTTTAGCTGTTCAAGTTGTATTAATTTACCATTTTTATACACTTCTATTATTAATACTTACTTCACATTTATTTACACATTTTCTCTGGTCTGTTTTGCACATTTATCCATATCCTCAGTCTCTCACTAGTGAAAGAAAATGATTCTTATGTTATTTCAAATATCAGAGTGTTATCATTTTGCAAATCATGAACTTGCATTTGTCAATATGTGTTCTTGCTATAAAAAATTAAAAAAAATCATTATCCAACAAATTGATCTGAAAGCTGGTTTGCAGCAAGTATCCTTTGTGCATAAAATTTCCCATATTTGTATGTATCTTTTCATATGTAGCTACTACTTGAATTTTATTCCTATGTTTCTTAAACGGCTCACATATAAAGGTTCTAATATATAAAAATATAACGTATTTGTTTCATTCCAAAACTTTAATTAAAATAAATGTGTGTGTGTGTGTGTGTGTGTGTGAGAGAGAGAGAGAGAGAGAGAGACAGACAGAGAGAGAGAGAGAGAGAGAGAGAGAGAGAAATGATACTCAGAATGGAACTTCATATTGAGCTACATTTTTAGTCATGGCTGGGATTTTTATATTGACACAGAACCTCACTAAGTCAAAAAATAGCTAAGGTTAGTTTGGTTCAAACCGGTGACTCTTCTACCTTAGGCTTCAGAGTACTGAGACCAATGAATTTTCCACTAGACCCGATTAAGGACTTTATTTATTTATTTATTATTTTTGGTAATAGAATTGAAATCAGACCTTTACAATTAAAGAGTATTTTGTACTGTTATGAAATGTGCATGTTATATTCAACGGATGACCTCTTATATAATTAAAAGTTTAGATAGTTAAATTATGAGATACACTACAGCTATTACATAATAGCAAATTATTTTTGAAATAGGAAAGGATTAATCCTAAAAACCCACTATTTTCATCTAGAACAAGGTTTTCTTTAAAGTATATAGAACTAAATTTAGAGAAATTTAAGAATTGCTTTTAGAAATTTACAGTTTCTAGTTTAAATTACTACAATAAGTTAAGCCTTCTCAATTAAATCAGTATTTTTCAGTCTCTTATCTCATTTTTTTTATTTTAATATGAACACCCGGTTTTGATTCAGCACTGTTTCTCCCTTGATGCTTCTAACTGCAGACAAAAATCTTTCACAATGTCCGCACAATACTATCAATAACTGATGAAATAAAGATCCTACAGCTGTTATCCTTTTTTAAGTATTCTAAACTAACATAAGAATTGACATAAATAAGTAAATATCCAATACAGAATTTTTGGTTTGAAGACTAATACTCTAGAAAATAAAATTCTATTATATTACTTCAGCTCTTATTCATACAACTTTTGTAAGTGAATTGTGACAGCTCAGAGATTGAAAGAAAGCAAAGTTATTTGTAGCTGGACTAAAGGTGTCCTTGTAGGATCTATTTGCAATCCTAGCACTCCAGGATACTGAAACAAGAGAATTCCAAGTTTTAGCCCCTCCTGAGCAGCTTAGCTACTGAGCAAAATCCTGTGTCAAAGTAAAACTAAGCATTGACCTGGGAATGGGGGATGTAGCTCAGCTCAAAGGTCTGAATTAGATCCTAGAACTGCCAAAAAAAAAAAAATAACATTAACAGTGCTATATATTAGGATAAGATTCTCAAGGTCATCTCTGAACCAGAGAGAGAGAAAAAAAAAGAGAGAGAAATAGAGAGTTAATAGCAGTGATTTCTTTCTTCCAAATTAATTTTAAGACTGATTATCCCAATGCTTATACTACAGCATTCCAATAGATAATCTAAGATGAGGAATAAAGCGCATGGATGACAGAACATGTGGGCAGGCTTGAAGGTTTAAACAATCTTTCTTTTTTTAAATCTGATGTTAAATTCCTCATTAAATATGGTAAAAATGACTATACTGCCAAATGACTATACTGATATATGGATTCAATGCAATTCCTAATCAAAATGCAAATTTTTTCACAGAAGTTGAAAAAAAAAAAACAATCCTTAAATTGATATGGAACCAAAGAAGACTTAGAATAGCCAGAACAATCTTACATAACAAGGCTTTACAATTCCAGGCAGCATGTTATACAACAAAGCAATAGTTATAAAAACTATATCGTACTGGTTCAAAAACAGACAGACAGACTAGTGGAGCAGAATTGAGGATGCAGAGACAAACTCAAATACCCTCAGCTTTATAATTAGATAAATAAGCCAAAAGCATACAGTGGAAAAACGAAAGTCTCTTCAACAAACGGTGTTGGGAAAATTGGACATCCACATGCAGATGAATGAATATAAACACACACCTGTCACTGTGCACCAACGCTAAATCAAAGTGGATCAAAGACCTAGATATTAAAACTGAAACGCTGAACCTTCTGGAAGACAAATTAGGCACATATCTAAAAGACATAGGTGTAGGCAAAGACTTTCTTAATAAGACACCAAAAGCAAAAGAAATAGTTCCCAGCATTAACAAGTGGGATTATGTTACGTTAAAAAATTTCTGCACAGGAAAGGAAGTTATCAACAGTGTACAAAGAGAACAGACAGACTGGGAAAAAATATTCACCACCAATACCACAGATAGGAAGCTCATAATCAGGATATACAGGGAACTGAAGAAGAGGAAGGCCATCAAAATCAAAGACCCTATTGAAAAATGGGCAAAATATAGAAGTAAGCAATTCACAGATGAAGTTCAAATGGTCAATAAATACATGAAAAGGTGTTTAACACCCTAGCCATAAGAGAAATGCAAATCAACACAACACTAAGATACCAACTAACTCCAGAGAGAATGCATACATGAAGATTACAAACAGGAATCAGTGCTGGCAAGGCAGTGGGGGAAAAGGGACCCTCCTCCACTGCTGGTGGGAAAGTAAACTGGTACAACCACTGTGGAAAGCAGTATGGAGATCTTTCAAACGACTGGAAATAAATATCCCCTTCAATCCAGCAATATCTCTTCAGGGAATTTTCCCAAAAGAGTCAAAATCAACATATAACAGTGATACATGTATACCCATGTTCATAGCACCACAGCTAACAATTGCTAAAATGTGGAAGACACTCATATGCCTATCAACAGGCCAGTGGATACACAAATTGTGGTATTTATACACAATGCAATACTACTCATTTATAAAGACAGATAGCTTGGGTGCTTTTGTAGGTAAATGGAGGCAGCTTAAGACTGTCACGCTTAGTGAAGTGAGTCAGAAGCTGAAGGTGAAATATTGAATTGTTTCTCTGAAATGAGAAACCCAGATCACAGTTATTTCATAGAACCTAATATGGGAAATAATGGGAACTGGAGAGGAGGGGGAGGGAGTCAGAGGCTCGAAAAGAGAGAAGGGAAGGATTCATAACTTTGCATGATATGTACGTTCACAAAATATTCAAGATTAATGTAAACTTTATTTATTGCACTTATACATTTCCATAAAATGGGGAAAACCCAGAAAAATAAACTCACCATTTCCTACAATGATTGTTTATTTTGTTTATTGAAAATATATTTAAAATATGTGACCTGTAATGACCCTAAGACAATAGTAGTGAAGAGAAAGAAGACGCACCACACTCTGTACAAGGTTATGAAACGTTGTACACATATGATATTTCTTGAAGCAGAAACCTGGCTCTTCAAATTATTTTGAGCCATTCATGTAGTTGTCGATGTTTAAATTCACTTGTTTTAGGAAAAATAGAGTAAAATAGTCCAAAAACAAACATAAATGATGAGTATTTTTTCATTCCTAAAATTTAGATATGTTGAATGATCTCTTTTCGGGGTGAAATTTAACTTGCAATGAACAATAACAAAAACTACTATGAATTGTTCTATGAAGAAAATCTTTTTAAAAACATGATTGCAATAGATTTATGAATATACTTGTGTACAACCTGAGAAAATATGAGAAATAGAGATTACCAAGTTCAAAGAAAAAACACATAAATAATAATGACCTTGAATGAATCTTCACCAAGTTATCAAATTATGAAAAAAAATACATTTTGCAAACTATTGAGATTCAATGGATAGGTGGAAATTAGTGACAGCACATAGACTTAGTGACACTACACACACACACACACACACACACACACACACACACACAGGAAAAAACATCCTGTCAAATTATTGTTTAAAAGCTAAATTAAAACCAAAAATAATAATAGGAAAATTTTGCAATGCTATTATTTATGAAAGGATATTGGGAGTATAAATTAGTATACTATCTTCAAAAATCTTTTTAAAAATGTAAACAATCTTATTTGTACTCTTTGACTGAGTCATTAATTCAATATCTCATAAGAGACTATTTGAAGTGTGAGCATAAAATTTTGGGACAGTATGTTTTATATTTAATGACATTTCAAATATAAGTCCTCTATTACAAGAATATATTGAATGCACTAGCCTACAGAGTACATGTTTAAATTACAACAAGTATTTACTGTACATTTTTTATTTTTCCATGTAAAATGTCACAAAGACCAAAAACACAGGACTTATTTTGAAAGAACATAAGGGAATGTCTGTTTCTAATATTTTTGTAGATTTTCATTGGTCTGCCCTTTACATTTGTGTTCAATCATGCTGTGTACAAGAATTCATCCAAATTTCATAGTGGAAATCTGCACGTGTGCTGCGATGGTTCATTTTGATTATTCTTGGTTAGTGGAGCGGGAGCTAAACCAATACTAAAACCTACCTCTGTGTGTCCCCGGATGGGTCATGGGATCACGACCTCAGTGTGACTACAATTGTTCTGGGACCCTTTTTCTCGGGGTCTTCTTCATCTCAGGGTCATCTTCTCCCCGAGTAAACAGCTTTCCTACCACACGCCTTCTGTTCATGTTTCTGCATTAGAGCCAACTGACTAAAGAATGAAATCTCTGACACTCAGCGTTAAAATAAACCCATGCTCTTTATTCATGTAAGACATTTTGTCCCCAAAAAATAACCAATATATGAATGATGTGGCAATAATGTGTAGCTACTACGTGTCAGGACCTGTTCTTTAGGTTCAAGAAAAGTCTCAAACGTCAACCATTTCAAGTTCTTGTGCAGCAACGTGAAACGAAATATTTTTAACATAATTTAAACTATTTTAGAGTGTATTTTAAATTTTATGTCACACTTTCTAATAATCCTCGTCCATGAAGAGAATCTCTCTCCTGATCTGTATTTGGTTCCATCCCCCTTACATTCTAGATACTATTAGTTTCATGGATTGTTTGGGTAAGGGAGACGGTAATTCCACACAGAAAGATCACGAATATGCTGTGCATGTTTAAGTGAGAGTTTTTAAAATGAATTTAAGAGTCAATATTATTTATCTGCTAGTCCCCAGAGAAAAGAGTTATAGAACATTTATTGTTTCCAAAAATAGTTTTAGAACTGTCAGACTGATTTATTTGCACCTCAATACATCATTTTATTTCTGTGTTATTGGCTTGAACATTCTCCTATAAATCAATTCTTCTATTTCTAGCCATACAGCTTGACAGACAGCACTCTGGGTATTATCAGAGAATATATGTGTTCCCTACAACTGTCTCTCACCTTCCACATGTATATGTCCTAGATGTATTTTTAATGCCTTTAATTCTTTTACCCCTTCTCTGCAAATAAAGCCCAAGTGTTTTTATCTGATCATAACTACTTCCATTTTTTCAGGAAAACCAGAGGAGAATATCAAATAGGAATTTTATAAAAATAGTTAGATATATTGCAACAAAATGAATGACAAATTTCAAATCGTGCCTATGTATAGGCTACTAAATTATAAATATAAAAATTGACAATAAGTGTTATTTTTATTTTATCATATATGATAAAATAATATGTTCTTAATACTAGAATAAGTGTACAGCTTTGTGTGAGGGAAGTAAATGTTTGCTAAAGAATTTTGTAAAGTTCTACATGTGATTCAATAAATAAAAATTCCAAACCTTATTGTAATAGCGGAGAGATTTTTTGCATATTGAGCTGTTTGGTATGAAATTAAAATGAATTAATTGCAGAATTATTTATCAAATGACTTTAAAACTGCGAACACAAAAGCAAAAAGATACAATTGTAAATACAAAATTATAGTAATTCTGGCTAAACAGAAAATAGAAGCCAAAAAATGGCATAACTTCTTATTCTACGTTTCTGTCTTAATGGGAAATTCTTCTTTTGATGACTGTTTGTGGACATACTTTTACTACTTCCTACTGTTTTTACAAGATCCTGAATTTCATTTTGTAATTTAGTATACATGTGTGGTAAATTTTCATATTACACTTATTCTCTTCATTATTTTTTCTCTTTTCTCATTGTTGTTCTTCTTGTATGTTGATATCACATACTTTTAGATTCCAATTATAGAAAATATGTTATTTGTGTTTCTTGTACTGATTTGTTTTACACTTGTATTGTTTAACATAGTAATATCGATTCTATGCATTTCCAATAGATAATATAATTTTATTTTTTATTAGGGCTCAGTAGCAATTTCATTATTCTCTTTATTCATTTGTCTGTTGAGGGACATCTAGATTGATTCCATATTTTACTTATTGTGAAGTATTGCAGAATAAACCAGGGCATGAAAGATCCCTAATGTAGGATAAGATTCATTCCCTCAATTGTATGTATCAAAGAACATTATAGCTTGGCCACATGATAGTTTCACTTTTAGTCTTTTGAGGTACTCCCATACAGTTTTCATAGTTACTGAACTACTAAATAAGAATATTCAATATTTATTTTATATTTCTTCACATTCACCTAACCCTAATTAAAACAAATTGTAATGTACTTAGCTCTTGTATCTTATGAATATATTCTGCGTCAAGATTGAAAATAAGTATTAAAGTACATACCCATTTTCCTAAGACCTAGTATTTCTACTTGTAGTCCTAGCAATCACGCAACCACTATTTCTTTAACTTTGAAATAATTTTCTGGTATGAGATTCAGAAATGTAAGTCATTCACTCACGATGTGACATGGTGCTTTTCTATTACACAAGCGTTTTTACACAATCATAATGTTTCAAGTTCTCTCTATTTAGAAAAAACTCAAATTTGAATAAAAAAGAGAAAGTCACAAACACTAATGCATATCCTTTCATGTATGCCAAAGCCATGGGATTCAAAATATGTCCTCTGTTTTTCCACATACTTCTTTTAATGCACTGTGCAGAAAATAGATATCTGTCAAAAACATACACTGTGTCATGTTATTGATTTGCTTAATGCTCAGTGTGTTTGGAAACCAGTATTTCTTTCTATCGCATACAGGATCTTAAATTGTTCTCCAAATTGGAGAGCACAAGTCACCCGATCTCTGAGCACGATGCTTCAGATGTACTTACTTTTTTCAGAATCAATATGACTCCAAGCTCTCTGAAATATGAGCTTTTCTACAGCATTTTTTCTCATGCTTGTAACTCTTTCCCTGTGTGTCCTCATCTTTCTATGCCAGTAGGACTGCTGGAAGAATTTTCTTGAATACATTTCTAGAATTTGTTGGATTATATTACTTTCTGCTGTGATTGTAATTTTTAGATTTCCTAATATCAATCTCGATATTTTACATTATTTCACGAGTAAACATATATATTTTTATTTCTTTATACTGTTAATTCCTTAACAAAGGAGGCTGTATTCATTTGTATTTGCACATTAGGCAGCCAGAGCAATGTCAACACAAAGTGAGTGAAAATATCTTAACAAATAAATCTCATATCTTCTATCTAATGTCATATTAGTATTTTTTAAAATAAGAGACAGCGAGATCTGATGTTACCCAAGTGTGACAGAATTCTGAGAGCCTGTTACAGAAGAACCACACATTGCTTCTCAGCTTGGGCAACTTAGTGACACAGAGAGCATTTGTCTTAAAATTCAAGATAAAAAGTAGCTGGGGATGTAGCCGAGGTGAAGGCTTCGGGTTCAATCCCTAGTACCACAATTTTTTTTTTACAAAAAATAGATAAAAAATAAAAATAACAGCAAAGCATGGTGGCACAGGCCTATAATCCCAGTACTTTGAGATTCTGAGGCTGAAGAATTGCAAGTTTGAGCCCAGTTCAGGAAGTATAGTGACTTGGTGAGATTCAGTCTCAAACTCAAAACCAAAGTATAGTCTAGGGCTATAGCTTAGTGTGAGGGATATGAGTTCAATTTCAAAAAACATTAAATAGGGTCTTTTTTGTATGATAATATGACAAACATGACAGTAAACTACTCATATTATTATGTCTTCTTCTTATGAGTAATATCATTCATTACCAAGTTAGTTTCAAAGAATCATGAGACTATTTAAAATTTATGTTATGTTTAGATCTATCTCATTAATATAATTAGTTTCATAGTCAGTTGGAATGGAATTTAATAAGGTCAGTGTTAAGGCATACAAAATTGTATGTAAAGAATCTCTGTAGAGTAAAAATATATATATATATATATATATATATATATATATATATATATATATATATGCATATATATTCTTATTTAAGTTTGATGCCATTAGATCATCTATAAGAAAAAGAAATTTCCAAATGAGAAACATTAGAAAATGCCCATGAGAAAACAGAAAGTCTGGGCAGGTAACCCAAGTTTATGGCCAAAGGAAAATTATAGAAAGCTGATGCTGGCACATCTGGCTTCTCTGAGAGGCTTCTTCATGGGGACAAACACCCTAGCTTTCTAGGGAACATGTTGGCACCATACTTATTTACAGAAGTATGAACTGAATAGCTACCACCTTTTGGGAGGAAACTGTCTGAAAATAATCGAAGAGACAAGACACTGTCATTGTTACTAGGTGACTGAATATCTCAGCATTTACATAGTTGTTGTTCAGCTTCATTTGAACTATGAAGGGCTGATTTTTTATAGAAACTGTAATAAAAGCAACAGTGGCCAATATCTGGTCTTCTCGAAAATTATCCAGTGCTAAGCAACTAAGCTCAAGAGTTTAGAGAAATTAGGAAAGGAAAAAAAAGGGATTTGAGAGTTTTTAATAACCTGAACATTAATAAATAACAGATTTATGTGAATATCTTTAGTAGACACTTCCACTGTTCTGCCTGTATTCCATAGACCCTTACCATTTTCACACACACAAGGCTAAGTTCAAATGACCAGTTTTTCTGTCTTCTTCACTACTACTGTGGGTTTGTTCAGGTTCACAACAAAATCAGACATATTGGAGAAAGAAAGAATTCCTTGGAAAACAGCATTCAAGCAACGGCAATTCGTAGGTAATTACACCCTCCGATTTTCAAGAAGAATAACCGAGGAATTCATTTTCTACTGCTGGAGTTAAGCTCAAGTGTTTCAGAGCTCAATAACACATCATTTATTTTCTTTCTCTGCCTGTATTGCATTCCTAAAGTTTCTTTAAAAATCTTAGATGGCTTAAAAGAATAGAACTCTATTTATTTTCTCAGAGTTTAATAGTCTCAAAGCAAGAAATCAAGGTTTGGCCAAGACTTTGCTTGCCATGAAGGCTCTTGGGAAGCATGTTTCATTATTTCTTTTCTGATTGCAGTATTTGACAAAACTCCTGGGCACTTCTTGTCCTAGAGATTTGTCATCTGAGTCTCTGCTTGCAGTATCAAACGATCTTTTCCACTATCCCTCTCTATGTCCCTATATTTAAATGTCTCTCTCTTATAAATCATAGGTTATTGGATTTAGGTCCCATATGAATTTAGTGTAATCTCATTATTATCGTATCTGTGATGATCCTACTTCCAAAGGGATGTACATTCTAAGTAGACATAAATTTGAGAGATACTATTTAACCTAGTATATTTTTGCTACTGTTTTATCTATATTCACTATCTCTTGAGATTATCTTTCAAAGAAACAAATTGAGCTTAAATCTTTGTTTTAGACTTTACTTTTGGGAACCCTGATTTGTTGCATACCACATAAAAGTCATCCAGGAAATAGATGTATCAAGATGAATCTTTCCAATCCCCTTCTTTGTCACTAGATTTTAATCCATGGGATCATTCCTATCTATGGTCTACTGAAGGAAGCAGTGTTTTTCTCTATTTAAAAAAGGGTTGTTTACTGAAATGGCAGAAGGATTCAGGTATAGAGATAATTCTAACCCAAGAGAATATGATTGAGAATAAGTCGCGGTGACTACCAGTGTTTGTCACAGTATTGAATATGAGACTGACAACTTTTTTTTTAACTCTAGTAATTGAGTTTCTATTATATGATCTTATAATTAATATCTTCTCAAGAGTAGCTAGGGGTAACCCTAAAATTGGTAGAATAGATACTCTAGGCATGAGAAATCAAATAAAAAGAAAAATAAAAAGACTAAATTTATGTAGAAGTGGAAATGAATTGTAAATACCAGCATTTTCAGGATCAAAAAGGTTGAGAGCATAGTAAGTTACAAAAGATTATCCTAGACAAGGGTAGAAATTGCAAGGGCTGGAGGAATTGCACTGTGGTTAGAACACTTGCCTAGCAAGTACAAATTCCTGAGTTCATTTCACCAACACCACCTAAACCAGTCATGATGGCTCTTGACTGTAATCGGAGCATTCAGAAGGCTGAGGCAAAAGGATTGATGTGAGTTTGAGAAGACATAGTGAGTTGAGGACTAGCCTGGACTACAGAACAAAGTCCTTCCCCCACCCCCAAAAAAGAATAAAGAATGCAGATAATGCAGCAATTGACTCTGATCTCTGAGGATCTCTAAGGACAATTATTTCTCTTAAGTATTCACTAATGAGGAGATTTCAGCCTTGTTGAAAAGCCAATGGCCTTTGTCCTTTGAGGGATAAGTTGGATGTTAGAAATTCTGCTATTTGACTAGGTTTTATCATATCATTGAACAAGATAGGCTTCCCAAAAATCTAGGGTCATATTTCAAAACCTTGCCTCTAGAGAGACAAGATGGGTATAATTCATAGTAGTAGCATCAAGGCTGAAATGGCCCCCCATGAGTGCCAGGTACATATGGAAGCCTAATAGACTGGTGACCTTAAGCAAAGTAGTTAGATAGGCACAGCAATTGTTTTATTTTATTTTTTACTTTAATGATGAGAAAAGTCAGAAACCAGAAATCAAATGCTAACTGACAAAGTAGAAAATCGTAAAACAGGGGCTCTTCTTTAGACATAAGGTATTTTACTGAAGGGGCACACCAGTCCTCTTCAAGAAACACAACTTAGGGCTATGGCCGCAACTTCGTAGTAGAGTGCTTACTTAGCACGTACAAGGCCTTGGATTTAATTCTCAATATTGAAAGGAAGAGAACAGAACAGACTTTAAGTTACAATGTTTATATATAACAATTTTATTTAAATCCATCTCAAAGAGACCTAGTTATTCATCAAAGTAAGTGAAAACAAGAAAAAAAAAATACATACTTAAATATGAGTCGTATGAAAGAATATGAACTGTCACTCATATACAGTGCCATAATGAGAGGGAAGGCTTCAAAAATTAGGTGATAACTGTATCACTGTTTCAAATCCATCTCGCAGCGTGTCTGATGGGATTTAGTATCGTATAATATACCATATCACCAGGAAATTGTAAATTTCGAAAAAGCACTGTAGTCAATTCTCAAAGGCGTAATGTTATTTTTTTTAGATCTGGCAGTATTCTTCAATACGAAAAGCACACTATTGTAAAGTCAGTGTATGCTCATTTATCTGTCCCGTGGAATATGTGAGCCTGGGATTATAAACTGGACTAATTGTGAGCTGAGAAAAGCCACATTTATATTTAAGAGCCTGCAGACTGTTCGACCTTGAACCTTGACAAAACAGGTAATGTCTTGACTGATGGAAAGTTGTGGTTTAACAGCCAAAGATATCACAGGTTACACTGATTCCTTTCTAATAATCATTTACTATCAACCCGTGCATGTGATCATCACAATACCTTTGTAACTTACAGAGGAAACATTATAATGTTTGCAATCTGTCTAACCTACACCAACCCTAAGGTCAAGAATGCTTTAACATTTGAACCTAGAAAAGATATTTTCTCCCAATTTTTCTAATAAATATATAGACTTAGCGACTTTGTTTGTTCTGTGGTTATGTAAGAGGTGATGTAATCTCTTTAAAAGTGAAATCTATTGGGAAAATTTTGAAATCATATTTCCTAGACTCTCACTCATATTTCACTCAGAATAATTTTTTTTAAATTTCCTTTACAGTCATTAAGTTGTTTTGATGTCATACATGGGCTAGTGCTTGACCCATCACTCTCAGTGATTTTCATGTGGAATTTCTGTACCTTTCCCAGTAAATATAATCTCAGTTAGACTAAACGCTCTGATTTCTAAAGTATACTTTTTGTTCAGAATAAGAAAACTGAAGGTAACACAGCAGGTTATCTCTGGTCACTGTAAGTTCCATGTGCTGAGACACCGGACAGCAAGAGTCACAAAAATGGAAGAGGAAAAGTAAAATTGTGTAATTGAAAAAAAAAAAAGAAGCCCGACCGTCTTGCCATTTCCATGACTAGTGACAATTGCAAATGAGCAAATTACATAATTGCATCAGCCATAGTCTAGGACAGGGAGGTCACCAGGGATTCAAATCTCACCACACAAATAATTTTGTCCAACAAAACCACTGGTTGTAACTCAGCTACTATGGAAAGCAGTATGGAGATTCCTCAAAAGGCTGAAAATAAATATTTTATTCTATACAACAGTACCTCTTCTAAATATCTTTTCAAAAGAGTTAAAAGAAACACATAACAAAAACTGGGCATCGTGGCACATGCCTGTAAACCCAGAACTAGGGAGACAGAGGCAGGAGAATTGCTGAGTCCAAGGCCAGCCTGGACTCCATAGGAACTTCAGGACCCGCCTGGGCTGCAAGGCAAGATCCTGTCCAGCCCTCACCCCCAAAAAGGAAAAGAAACATGTAGCCAAGATACAGGTACACTCATGTTTACAGCAGTACAACTAGCAATACGGGACATGCAAAGTATCTATCAACAGACCAATAGATACAAAAACGCAGTATTTGTGTGCAATGGAACACTACTTTTCCATAAAGGCAGATAGACTCGAGGCATTTATGAAGCAAATGGATGTAACGTGAGAGTTTCCCTGCTTAGTCCAGAAAGTCAGACTCGGAGGTTAAATATTACATGGCTTCTCTACTATAAGAACACCAGAATATAGGCAATTTGTAGAATCAAATAAAATGGTGGAGACATAGGGAGTCAGGAAAGTGGTGGGAGGACGTGGGAGGGTCAAAAATGGGGAGGGAGGATCACCACGCTATTGCTATATATATATACATATACACACACACAATTCTCAAGTGTAATGTGACTGTTTTATGTAACACTGCATGTGACACACACACACACACACACACACACACAAACATTGTATATGACATACATATGCTAATAAAATGGGGAAAAACCCACTGGTTATAGTTGAAGGGAACCTTGGGAGAACATGATGAATATTATCTGCCCTGTTACTAGGTGAAGTGGAGGGTATTGAGGGTACCCTGTAATCTATTTATGTTTTTTGTGTGTCTCTTTTTAAAGAAATTTGAAGACCAACAATCCTGAAAAATTATTAGAAAAGTCAGCAAAATCTACTTGGTATACAAACTCATATGCGTGGTACTAATGTTCTTCCATAGCAAAGCTATCAGCACAGAGTTCAGAGTCTCTTCATCGTTACCACTTCAAAGCAAGCTGCTTGAGTGTTACCACCCTAGGCCTTGTTGTCTGTGGACTTTACTTAGATTCCAGAGCCTACTAAAGCTAAAAATCTGAGAAATGAAAAGCTGTCAGTCACCAGACTCCAGAATCTTTCAACCAATTTCTGTTGAGTGTTAGTGGAATAATTCTTAGCTCCTCTCTTCTTATCCTTTCATACTGGAATTAAATTCTTGTTGTCCACAATAGTTTCTTTAATGCAGTTTTTATTCCCCTTTTCAATTCTCCTTACCACCTATTCTACAGGTATTTACTGGGATTAGCTCTCAAATAAATAATTTATATTTGAATAATTGTCTTGAGAAAACTCTAACAAAAATAACTTTACCTAGTGAAGAAAGTAACATTAATTGCACAGATAAGCTTGACTGTCATTACTTTGGTTTTGAAATACTGATTCTGTGTAACCTGTAGTGCTGCACTTTGGTTTTTATAAATGCAAATACTTTATTAAATATAACAGAAGGCAGATTGTGTAAAACTGAACAAAACTGTGTCTTTATTTTTAATTTATCTTAACTATATGATAGAGAATTTCTCTTTTATAAAATGCAAGAAGTTTCTTAATAGGATTACATTATTTTCTAGACAATTTATACAACTTAATAATTGATTTCAATGCGAATGTGTTTAAATGTCTGGTTAAAACTCATGTCATATCTCATCTTTCTGAAATTGACAACAGCATGATAGGGTTAGATTCTGGAATTTGGCAAGAAGGCAGAATCTATTCCTTTATTATTTCTTTTCACTGCCGTGAATCCTAGGGTAGTCAAGCTCTCTTGTTTTCCCCCCATCTTTCTTGTTGCTTTCTTTCTTTCTTCCTGACAATCTTTCTCTCTAGTCTGAGTCTGGGTTCCTGATGTCCACTGAAATAGGAAAAAAATAAATGGCATGGCATTTTTAAAACTAGTCTAAATCTGATGGGGTCTGCCTCTGTCTTGTCTCCTTAAGTGGCATCCTGCAGAGATGAGAGTCAGTGCTTAGCTGCTTAGTTTCATTAATCTGATTGTGGTTGAGAATATTTGGAAACTTTTTGTTCTTTCTTCTCTAGCTACGTTTTTTATTTTCTGAAAGCTCTGAGAACCTGAGCAAGCACCTCTCACAGTCTTCTTATCCAAGAAACATGCGCTACAGTCCATAGATTTAGTTAGTGGTTGTCATGCCAGGCCCACTTCTGTTGATCTTCTGTGCTGGGTTCATTTCTCCAACAGGCTTGAAGAACAAGTCACAAGACAGAAGACAGGTTATGAAGAGAACACTTTAACGGGAAAATCACAGGAGAAAGGAAGATAGAATGGGAGAGAAAAGAGGATACAGATTCCGCTAGTCAAAACAGGGATGGGGAAGTGTAAATGTGGGTTCCCTTCATGGGTCACTGACTAGGGGTTGTTATAGTGTACCTGAGTAAGGGGCTGTCTTATGTTAAGCAATTGGGTGGCTAAGACTGGTTATTAGAAACTGTTTCCTTAAAGTCTTTCACATTATTGTGTTTTTAATCTTTGCCCATTAAGTACTTTTGGAGAGCCTGGAGCTAGAAACTTGCTGCTCTGTTGCCTTTTTTCAGATTCTCCATTTCTAGGGGACCCTGGGTCCCTAACTGCCTACCACCCCACTTTCTCCTCTCACATTTTCAATTTTCTCTAGCAAGCTTGTGCCTTCAGAGATATCAGGGGTTTATGTACACCTTTCTATAATGACATAGGCTGAAGATGTCCCGATGACAATGAAAAATTACAACAAATTTCCTCTTTCCACATCATAATTTCAATATTATGCAAAGAACATATTTTTGTGCATAAGAAAATACAACTGGAATATGAAATATATCAATGTTTTGTGCAAATGCTTTTAAATTTAGTTTTTTAAGGGCTATATCTTCTGTCCTTTACCTGACATCACAGGAATTTGAGCAAGTAATTTACAACTCTGAAGAATTTTTCTCTTTTCCACACCCTCTAACCCATTTTTTAATCTTTGAAGTTAAAAAGTAAGTAGTGAATTCGGAATTATGGTGAGAGGGGCTGAGACAATTAAATAAATTTTCTATTAATTTTCTATTTTTTTGTCTCCTTGGTTGGCTATGTAACACCCTATTCAAAAGCTTATTGACTTACAATAAAAAGAATATGCTTTAAAAACACATTTGTGATTGGATCAAGGATTAACGAGAAATATCACCTCATTTTGAATCAACATCAACTAGAGCAACTGGTCTGGAGTTGGTAGATGATTTCAAGATAATTCAGTCAATATGGCTAGAGAAATGTTGCTGGTTACCTCTACCTGTTTTGGTTTGGATGTGAAATGTACCCCCAAAACTTCATATATCTATGGATACTGTGTCATATTGGGAGGCTGGACCTGGCTAAAATGGGCAGATGCTTGGGGCTAGATCTGGAAGGGCATGTGCTGGTTCTACTTTTCCTCCCTGGCTTGAATCTGTCCTGTCATGTCATGAGGATCTCTGTCCCTGGCCCTGCCATGTGATTGTATTTTCAGCCTTCCACACATGAATGGACTGTGACCTTCTGAAACTGTAAGAGAAAATAAATCTTTCCTTCCTGAAGTTGTGGATATTGAGTATTCTATCCCAGCAACAGAAAAGTAACTGTGGCACCACCAAAGCATTGGCAAGAATGCTGCCTCAAGAGACTTCTTCTGAGGCTGCTTGGCATCCTCAAGACTGGAACTTATGCAAAGGAACTGATGCACCTCTTCTTTTATTCTCAATTACTTTAAACAGTGGAGATCTCTAGGATGTACAAGACGAAGGAGCCATAGCATCTCCTCTTTACCGAAGAAGGGGATATTGCAAGACTATTGCAAGGTGAAGATTCTTTGAGTCCAATGCCACTCATCTGTGGTTTCTTTAAAATGGAGAGTGAGGAGCTGGGGAATAGCACAGTGGTTATAGTGCTTGGCTTGTAAGCTCAAAAGCCTGAGTTTGATTCTCCAACACCACACGTGGTGGTGCAGGTCTGCAATTCCAGCACTCGGGAAGCTGAGGCAGGTAGATTGTCCTGAGGCCACGGCAAGCCTGAGCTACACCAGTGAGTTCAGGACCATCATGGGCTAAAGAGATCCTTTGAAAGAAAGAAAGAAAGAAAGAAAGAAAGAAAGAAAGAAAGAAAGTAAAAGAAAAGAAAAAAGAAGAGAAAGGAAGGAAGGAAGAAAGGAAGGAAGGAAGGAAGAAAATGAGAACGGAGAGTAAGACGGTAATCCTACTTTGCTCTCACAAGTGGAACATAAACAAAGTCCTAGTCAACCTGCCTGTAATACTTTAACTTTATTAGCTTCAATTTACAAATTACTGTTATCCCATTCTCTGTTTTGATACTTTGAATTTCCTTTATATATTTTCATTTTCTATCCTTTTTGTCCAAATTACATTTGCTGTCTTATGAGGTGAATAATTTTCATAATCCTTTTAACTGTTATAAAAAAATGGAAGAAAAGGAAATGTGTTTAAGCTAAATCCTCAAACAATTCTTTAATAAATCAAAATAAAGCTCCGTGAAGCAGCACTGAGATAAAACAAGCCCATGAATGTGAGTTTTCTCACACATTCTCTGTCTGATTCCTCTAATACCCATAATTTTAGATCACTTCTGGAATAGTACACTTTCCTGATAATCTCTTTTTTCTCAGTAATACTTCAACCTGGCCTTGAACATAAATATGATGAGTTCATACGTGGGTATCCTGTTGGAAAGAAAATCATCTCAATAAATATTTTACAGCTTAACTACTTAAATACCTGTTAAATTAGTTTTCTCCCTATAATCAGGGTTACAAAAACATGACATAATCTAGACACAGCAGCTTTTTGTAAGCTAGACTTTATGACTGAATAACAGCAGAATTAGTGGTGGAGGAAATTATCTTTGTTTTGCAATAGCATCTCCAAGGCTATGTTTGTCTTCTTTTTGATTTTTTTTTCTACCTTAGGGATTGATCTGTATTACTATACACCTCACAATACAAAATTCAGCAAGTGAATTTCATACCATTTTGATGAAAAGAGTAAAGTCAGTGGGGACCACCAGCGGCACTCAGGGTCTAAGAGAGAGGAGAGTTTGTGCTTATTTTGAAGAGTTATCAGATAAGCACAAAAGGCAATATAAGACCAAACAGGCAAGCTGATTTCCTGTTTGCCTCAGGCCAGCCAAATGTTCACTGTTGATTTACCATTGAATTGCAAGAGCAAGGGCTTTAAAAGCAAAAACAACCTTTATTCTTTTATTTTCCCCCTATGTGATTCCTTGATACCCCAAAGTAATATCATTTGCTGAGTAAATGTAAAGGTGGTTGTTTATAGTTATGGTTCTAGAAACTTTCAATTGTTTTAATGTTGTAGACATGAAGTGTTAAAAAAATCAAAACATTTCTGTGAGAAAAGTTAATAATATTGCTATATATAAAGATAGAAAAATCGAGATTCAGTGATCTTTTTCCACTTTAGTTTCTTATGAAAGCTACAAAATTGTGGTCAAGGAACAACCACAAAAAAGCTTCTTTCTGGTCTGGGCATTCACTTAAAATTAGCACCACTTAATGAAATAGTTATAATGATCGAAGGTATTAATAAGTTCATAAGCTACCTCCTCTGAAAATTAGGACCTTTATTGTTGGAAAATACTTTGTTGAAAAGTAAGCATTATTTCTGCCCAAGTGACATATTTAAATCCAGTTACCATGAATTGTGACAAATGAAAACTTTAAAGGAGCATCTTTTTTGCAAAATAATAATAAAAGTCTTTATGATCCAAATGTTATTTATTCAGAGATAACTGGAAAGAAGAGTCATAATGTTTTGATACTTTCATAGAAATCTTTTCACCCTTATATCATTTACTTTGTTAGTAATATCGTGAGGTAGAGAAACTGGAGTCAGAAAAGACTTCTCTGAATTAGCAGAACAAAGGAAAAGCCAAAAAGTTTCAGACTCATATTTTCAGTCATTATCATTATGATCAGTGAGTCCTGCACACATTGTAATTCCTAGGGATTCTGAACATTTTAGGATTAGTTATGCCCCTGTCTATAAGAAAAAAGAATTAAGTGAAGTTTTAGAACGTATTTTCTGTGTTGTATAAAAACTTAACAGTTTTATCAGTATAGTAAGAATCATAACTAAATTTTTAATTACATATTGAATTTGGCCATACCCTTTTAGTTGTAATAGAATTAACAGTAGTAGCCAAAGAGTTATCTGAAATTTTTGTAAGTTCAAGTTCAATGAGTATATTTATTTCCAAGAACTCTCACAAAAAGAAAAAAAAAAACATAAAAACTTCACAAATGTAGAGGCTTAAGATAACAAAAATATATTGACACAGTTCCAAAGAAAAAGTTTGAAATGGAGTTGTCAAAAATATATATATTTTTGTTGGGACTGAGAGGATGATTCTGTTCTAACTCTTTTTGGCTTCTGGTAGCAGCTAGTAATTCTTCGCATTTCCGTGGTTACTATGTGCCTCATTTCCATTTCTGCCTCACATAACATCTCCCTAGTAAAAACACCTATCAGATTGGATAAAACACTCATGACCTAATCTTAAGTTAAGGAGTAATGTCATGTGCTAAGACTCTATTTTCAAATAAAATCACTTTCAAAGGTACCAGAAGTAAATACTTCAATGTATTTTTAGGGACACTCATTTTTAATCCAGAACATGTAAAATTCATGCAGAAGAGAACAATTGAAAAATAAAGAGAAAACAACAAAATCTACAGGAATTGGATAATTTCATAAATTCTGGCTCTGTATTACATGCAAGTAGTGTGTACGAGTTACTCTGGGTAAATACATTGCTATTGGATTAGTTTCTTTTGTTTAAACAGGGTCTGAAGCTAGAGGAATTTAAGAACTTGAATGGTCATTTTCAATGGTCTGTACCTACTTCCCTCCTCTCTCTATAAATATCTTACTGATTTTAATATTGCTTAGCTAGAGATTTATCTACACAAATTCTTTTTTGCTTTTTGGCTTTAGGGCTTATACACATTTGTCTCCCAAAATTTTCTTGAATTTTCTAGTGATCTAGTCAAAAATTCCATTTCAGGATTTTGAGTGTTATTATTTTTTCAACACTAGTAAAAATCTACCAATGCTTTCTTAAAATAGTTACCATGAACAGCTTGTATTACTCTTGAAGCAGTATTTCTTCTAGAATTTAAAGTAATGTTATATATATATATATATATATATATATATATATATCTTAATAAACTGTCAAGACACTTACACAATTATTACATGGAGAATAAAATATCCAAGGTCAAGAAAATACTCATGTGAAAAGCTAGAATAAAAGTTTTTAGGTCAATAGTAATTCAATTTGTTTTAAAGATTCATACAGTCCTCTATTGTATTTAAAAAGTTTTTTTTTTTTTTAAGCCAGACATTAGCAGTGTCAGGCCTGCTTTAAAAAAAAAAAAAAAAAAAAAAAAAAAAAAGCGATAGTTAAATTTCTTACAACTCAAATTTCTTCTCGTTTTGCATGCATTTCTGTTGTGTGATTTCTTTGTTTGTTTCCTAGGTCCACTCTTTGTTTATCAACAGAGCTTAAGTGCTGCTGGGAATCTTGATGTTTATTTTCCTTGTAGCTTATTTCCTCAGTTCTTATATTCACATGGCACACTTATATCTGAGTATTTTAAAATAATGCAAATTTGCTTTGGATTTTAGAAACAAAGCACAATTCAATGAGAGATACGAAGGATATATGAAGGATTGTGCTGTGTGGACGTCCCATGACAAGATCTCCGAAGTAAAGACCATGGCAGACAAGTATCCATGAGTACATTCCTCTTCTTCCGGCTTAAAAGGTAGTTTCTAATTGGACAAAAAAAAAAAAATACTATCAAGGAAAAAACCTTCTTTCTCTAATATTCTGAATTCAACTTTTTGGCTGATGTGCTAATAACCAGGGAAGCATCCATGGAGGACATATGATGACCAAAGCGAATCAGAGTACAGAGTGAACCAGCCTGTGGCACTCAGGGTTATGCATTTCATACATTTCAAACTCTTCAGATGATACTGCAAGTCATGAAGAATAACTTACAGAAGTACTTCCCTCGGAAACTCATGGCCCTGGCTTCAGTTGTTCTCTAACTGTATTTACAAAGACCTTTCTTAGAAACAAGAAGTGGCAAAGTTCAATGAAGAAAACGATGAAATGGTGGTAGGTGTAGACACTGAGGCTAATGATGGCTTTGGTTTAGTTCTTTTTGTTTGTTTTTGAGCAGATCAGAGATGCTGTTCTGAATTTTTATGTATTTTTTTTCCCTTTTACTTTCCTGGATTGTCAGTTTCAAACTCAAGTTGGCTTTGTTCATAAGTAATGATTAAAATAATCGCATAAATTCCAACTTGGTGTATGCCAGAGAGAAAAAAAAGAAGTTTCTTTTGCAAGCAATGATACAAGAAAACCAAACAAGTGAATCTTAAATCTATATTAAATTTATATTGCTGATATAACAAATTAACACTGATTTAGTTACAAAAAACAACACAGATTTAGTCTCTTCCTTTTCTGTGATTTAAAAGTTTGAAATTGGTTCCTTGTGCTAATGGCAAGATATCAACACAGGTAGCTCTCCCTGGAGGCTCTGAGGAGGCAATGAGCCCCATAGCTTGCTCATTTTCTACTGTCTCTGGAATTTTGTCTCTCACAGTGGATAGGTTGGTCAGGGTTCTTGGAGAAACAGGAATAAGAGAATTTATGCATGTGAAATATATCGATGCCCAAAGGCAAAGACTTGAAGACTAGATTGAATCCGTAATGGAGACCAGCGACGCAAAGACAGGAGCAAGTCAAAGGCTAGAGATGATGGTGAAGGGCTCTCCCAGGAGAAATGATGATAATCTTCCTCCTTCTTTCCTTTTCATTTAGTTCAAGCTGCCAGTCTACTGTTTGGACTACCCACATCCAGGCTGGGTCTTCTTCCCTCATTCTCTGCCCATAACTCAATCACACACAAACAAAGCTCTACAATAAACATTATACGATGTTGCCAAGATTTCTTCTAGTTGGCAAAACACTTTGCCTGGTCACAATGAAACTGGAGCTATGGACCTGGGTAATTGCTGTGACTTACTCTGACCGTGTTGTTTGGAAGACTTTGGAACTCATACACAGGAGAAGTTTGAAAAGTTTTGAAAGAAAAATGAATATCAAAGAAGTTCACCCATCTGAGAACTCAGAAGCCTCTGTGTTCATGGTCCAAAAGTGCTAGACTATTGTCCAAGCCACCTGAAGACTTCGACATTATCCATATGGTGCTGGTTCCACAGATGTGTAGAATTTAAGAATTGTGGGCATCAAGAGGGGGTTTTCATTGAGATTTCGGAAAAAGAAGGCCTTGGATTCCAGACAGTCAACCTCTGAAATGCAAATGCCTAAAGTTGCAAGGGTGAATGTGCAAGCACAGTGATATTCCAGAAATTTGGAGATTCCAGGAACATGAAGTATCTACTGAGGAAGGTCACCAGCTGAAGGCAGAGTCAGACCAAATTAGAAACCATGGACATCACAACAAGAGGCAATACTGTGGGGGTGGTACTGTACAAGTTCTTTAGAGTTAAGATGTTGACATAATTTCATCTCAGTTCTAGATATGAAACTTCAAAACAATAACTCTGCATAATTTGCTGTCTGCCATATTTTCAGCCTTGTGTAGTCCTATTGTTTTCTATCCTCATACTTCTTTTAGAACAGGGTTGTTTAACACGTGCCATTGAATGTTGGAAGTGTTAAATTTTTTGATTCTTCTCAGAAGCTCACAACTAAAAATTTGACTTGAGTCTCAGACTAGACTTGGGACTTGAACTTCTTAGCATGACTAGAACTGCTAAGACTTTGACAGCTTATGAATATGGACTAAATGCGTTTTGCTTATGAAGGTGAAGTCTCTTGAGGGCCAGGATCAGAATATTATAGTTCAGACCAGAAATATCTCTCAAAAGCCTCATGTAGTTGAATATTGTGGATTATCTGCTGTTCAGAGGTGGGATCTAGTCAGAAGGGGCAGATTACTGGGTATGTGCCAAATTAACGGAGGTATGGCCTGAGGGGATATGTGCTCTTGTTCTGTTTTCTTCCTAATGCCCGATTTCTTCTTGCAACAGCATGAGCAGTCGTTCTTAACTTTGCTAGTCATTTTTACTGTACCCAGTCCCTTACTGTGGCCAGCCAGTCATGAAACAAATTGAAACTTTGAGACGTGAGGTAAAATCAAGCTGTACTCCTTCAAGTTGGAATGTTGAGTGTTGTGACTCAGCATTGGGAAAGTAACACGTCATCATCACTTGGCTCTCTGGGATAGTGATGGAAGATCACATCCACCTTCCTTCCAATATCTTCTACAATCTCAGTGACCAGTCAAGATTCTAGAAAGTGTTTTCAAGTAAAATAAATATAAATAATTCTGACATTCTTACAGAATGGCGCAAAAGAGAAGAAATAATTTTGAGTTACAGGGACAATAAGGTTTCACTGTATATTCACTTGAAAATTTTAGATGCCAGTTGTTATGTCCAAGAGTGCTGAAAGTGATATTATCCAACTTATTTATTCTTTATGTATAAACATCTGTGTTTTAATAGGAAACGAATATTGTCATTTGAAAAGAACTAAAAAAAAAAAAAATTAAAAACGTTGCTTTTCCTTTGGTTTCTTTCCCTGCAAACTGAAGAAGACTTCAGAAGCAGAATTGAATTAAAGCAGGATTTATAGGAATGTTATTTACAATTTATACCTAATCCTCTCTGCCCATCTCGTCCAAGGATGTTCAATCACTCCTTTTGGCACCTTTAATATTTTTGACATGCTAATATTCTTTTCTTCCTACATAATTTTTTTCAGTGCTCCAAGATTTTATTCATGTGGTTGCTCAACTTTGGATGATGATTTTTTAAATTACATATGCAAACCCAAGATTACAAATGTATATACAGGTAAATAAAATAAAGGCAAAAATAAGCACCCTCTCTATTCCGTCTGTTTGTTCTACACCAATCATGTTATGCTGCATCTCAATAATCTTTTTTTTTTTTTTTTTTTTTTTTTTGAGGCAAGAGTCTCACTCTGTAGTTCAGACATGTTCTGAATTTGCTAAAGAGCCCAGGCTAGCCTCAGACTCACCGCAATTCTCCTGCCTCAGCCTCCCGAGTGCTGGGACTCCAGGAGTGTGCCACCGTGGCCAGTATATGTGATGCTGGGAAATCAAAGTAAGGGCCTTCCTTGCACCTGCTAGTCAAGCGCTTTAACCGGTGCTGCGCCCTTCCTCCAGCCTTCAGTGGTCATGAGACATCAATGGTGCTGCCCTAACATTCCACATATCTATTACTGCAGTGATGAAGGTTGGTTTAGGCACCCAAAGAGCAAGGAAAAATTCAAACTCAATTGAACAAGTGTGGGATCCTGAGTTTAATTCTCCACTTTCACATAAATGAGCACACGCAGTAAACACAGCCTTGAAGCAGAAGTCTTACATGTGTCTGAGCCCAGTCTGGGCTGCGCCCTTCCTTCAGAATCAGCCTGCACTGCAAAGTAAGACCGTTTTGAAAACAAAGTAAGAATGTTTATAAATTTGCTGCTGTTAGATATTAGTTTCATGTTTACTGACATTTTAGCTATAGTCTAAAATACAGTATAGAATATAATCACACCTTCCAGCATTCCCCTCACGTATCCTGCTTCTGGTACACGCGTATCCAAAGGTTACCACTGAAGCCTGCTTTGGCCCTTGACTCTGCACATACATCTTGCACACAGTGTTTACTTTTTAGAGGCACAGTCTTGCTCTGCAATCCAGGCTTGTCCTGAACCCATTATGGAGCCACGGCTGGTCTAGAAACACACGGAAAATTAAATTTTTGTACCAATATAATCATTTTCGTGACTGAGTAATCGGTGTATGAACACACCACTGTTTGTTCATCCGTTTTCTGTTGTTTTGCTTTGTTTTCTTTTATTTTGTTCTGCTACTGAAGATTTGAGGATTGAACCAATGGACTTTGCACTGAGCGACTCCATCCCCAGCTTCTATCTTTTTATTTTTAAGACAGGATCTGTTATGTTATTTTGTTGCCCAGGCTGATCTCCAAATTGTGATCACCCTGAACCAGTTTATGTCTCCATACTTATGTCTGTAATCTATCTTAAGATTCAGAGACTAATATCATATGACAAATTAAAATAGCCAATAAAGAAAACCTTCTACTGACAGTTTTTAATGTCTCAGTGCTTCAAATGAATATTAAAATTCAAACTACATTTTCAATGCCCTATTGTGCTCTATAGATTGGGAGAAATGGCTGTGAGATATTTGTCTCAGGGGAAAAAAAGAAAAAAGAAAGAATTACACTTTAATAAAATTTTATATGAAGCCATTTTATATGGATATAAAAATCCCAAAAATACATTTAGTTGGCTAGGAAATGGTTTCAGTCTGAGACGCTAATGTTGCAGCTAAAACTTGCAGAATTTTTATTCTATTAAGTGTTTTAAGAAGCTGACTATTCAAATCCAAACTTGTCTCTACTTTGCAAAATACATAGTTACTAATTGTGAATGAAAATAACCAATAAAATTTAAACTCCAAACTTCTAAGCAGTGTTTTTTTCTAAAACAAAAATTATGTAATTATGCTTAGTCATGCTAACTTTCCTTCCCAGGAAATACACAGTAATTTCAAATCAGTGTTTGTATAACAAAAATAAAATATTTGAATTATTCACTGAAGGTGCCATGATTGCTTCTTTGTGCTTTTAACTGGTAGTCATGTCATGTGAAAGAGATTTTAAAAGTTAAAGAAAGCCTTTACCAAATGAAATTTATCTTATACATTCAAAAAGTAAGAATAAACCGCATTATGCCAGTACTGTGGTCAGTGTATCTTAAATCTACAGATATATAGGGGTTTCTACCCTCACACTCCGCACATATAAAATATTTAAAATATTTATCAGTGAAAAAAAAAACAATGCTGATAACCCACCACACTTTAATGTTCAGACACTGATTTATGAAAAGCAATCTAACATATTACGATGTCAAGGTTAGAAATGTCACTTCCCTAAATGAATCAAAATCTGTAAATAACAAGGTTCCTAAAATTGACTCATAGGAATCTAAAAAGATAATGTTCATTCGGACCTGTTATTTTATTCTAAATTCACAAAATTATTTTTACTTTCTTTGTATTAATTTCTACTTATAGTTGCACATTCAAATTTTTTTTATTCATGAGACATATACAATATCCAAATTATGAAATGTTCAAATCTAAGCAAACTTGAAATCTCATAAGTGATCAATAAACCATCTGACATTTCAAATCTTGGGTTATTAACAGAGTTTTATTTTGACCAAAAATCTCCAGGTTGGGCATTTTAGACAGTACAGTGCCTAAAATAAATGCAGTTGCTGAAATGAATTCTATTGTCTTTAGAGATTGCAATTGACACTGTATGCCCAAAGAACATGTGGGATGACCACAGAGGGACAATAAAACTTCTGGTATTTTTTTGAATATTTTTTCTTTGAGCCCAATTTTTAAGGCTGATTTTAGAAAGGTAATAATTTTGCAACCAGGCACCAAGAAGAAAAATTAGCCACAGGGTTAATTTGAGGTGCATGTACCAGGTAACCTAGTATATAATTACTTGGTTAGAATGTTGTCATGGTTACATTAAAATAAAATTCATAATGGCAAATAGACCAAGCACTACTTTTATATTATAAAGCAAGACAAGAGAAGGATGATATGGCAGGGTTATTACTTATCACTAAGTTCAACTGTAAATTTCATATATCTTGATTTTAGTTCCTTATTCTATTTTATTCTTTTTCATCTACTTGAAGAAGTAGCAGATGGTATAAACTGAACACTCATGCCAGGAAGAAACAGAATGCCCAGAGACATGAGGGACGACTGTGGGGAGGCAGGAGCTGCAAGCCGAAAGACAGTAGGACCCTTCCGGGTGGACAATGACCTCACAATTATTCCTTATACAGTTGCTTCCCACTGTTTGGTTTGGAATTTTATCTGAAGGGTTGATTTTTTATTTGTGAACTTTTTTTCACACATTGTGCTTCTGAAAAAATAGTTATGGCAATGATTCTGCATTTGTTATTTCAGGTGCCCCGAGGATGTGAGGTGCAAAATTCAGAGATTTTTCTCTTAACCATGAAAGGGGAAAGGCTTCTTCTTTCCCTCTTATTTCAAATTCATTTAGGACTCATTCAAAGATCTCTCTCTCTCTCTCTCTCTCTCTCTCTCTCTCTCTCTCTCTCTGCGCCTTTCATTTCTTCCTGTTGATCAATTTCCAAAGAACATTCAATAGAGCACAGGAGTGTTAGGTAATCAACATCTCTTATTTTTCACCTTTGGTCGAGTTCAATATTTGCCATTATTTATTTTAGGTACTTTCTGCAACTATGATAGTATAAAAATATTGAGATACTCACTTTAGGTTATTTTTCTGAGGCACACTCCTAGGTAGCAAAATTATCAACCCATCATTTAATCATTTTTGTTTATTAGTCGTTCTTCAAATACTGTTGCCTTAGTTTTCCCTGCAATAAAACTTAACTTTCCTGTTTCACATTTTCCTGGAATATAACAACAAAACAACACTTCACCGCTGGCCCCACGATTCTGTATTCCGAGCAATGGCCTCTGTGAATAAACGTCATTTTTTATTCCATAGATTTGTAGAAATGATTCCCTTGCCTATCACAAGGGTAGACACAGAACTTGTTGTACAACACTTTATCCCATTCACTAATCTGAACCAAATACTTCCATGATAAAAATTGAAAAAATCATTCACTCTCATGCCTGAACTTTGGCACCTCTTTAGTAAGCTAATTCTGAAAATCAGCTGAACTTAGAATAAAACATTTCCAGATTAACTGTCTCATTCTTTTGCTTTACACTTCATCTAGTCTTGATATTCTTTGCTGTAAATATTTATTCTGTCTAAAATTAAGAGCTTTACAGATCGCATGACTAGTGTTTTCTATATTATATATAAGAGTATCTTTGAATAATATCTCCTCTAACCTAATCTGGACCTGTTCTATTAATTGATAACGACTTTTTGAATTCAGATGTTTTACTTAAAGTTCAGATACTTCGTTACAGTCAAATTTGACAAACCTATTTGGGTCAATTATAGATTAAGTATCACTCTCAAATTCTGTTAGTTTATTTTTAAAGAAGAATCAAAATAATAATTTAGTTTTCACTTTAATGCTGAGCTAGACTTCAAAACACTCAAATATGCTCATTTTCTAGTTATAACTATATCAGAAAGCTGTCAGGTGATCATAAAATTAAAGTAAAAAGAGAAGTGAGTACCATTAATTTTGAACACTAGAGTAGAAGTCTGGTTTAAATATATGTGTTTAGAGAAATAAGATTTAGCTGATACTAGGAGTCAATTTGTGGCTAGCATCGCACACCAAGGGAGAAAAATAGGAACACTTCAAGTTCATTTGGACATTTTTTTTTCAATATTATATTTCTACGATTTAGCCTAGGCCACATATATTTTGTAAGTTGATTCAATATTTATAGAACAGGTATATTATGTCTTCTTTACTGAATTCCTTTTTATTTTACTTTTCAACACTGGTTTCCTGGAATCCCCGTCCTTCAGAGGCTGAAACAGGAGGTCTGCCTTGAATCCAAGGCCAGCCTGGGCTTCGTAGTGAGGTCAGGACCACCCTGGGCTACAGAGTGAGTGAGACCTTGTCTCAAAAAATATTTTCTGGAATAATATTGACTAAAGGGATTATATATATATATATATATATATATATATATATATATATATATATATATTCTGTTGAGAGGCAAGTGATGTTGGGAAAATTGAAAGTGTTGTATACTATGTGCTTATGTTAGTTTATTTTTTAAGCAAGTCCACATTTTACAATTAGCCATTGTGGGATGGATTTTTTATTTTGAACTTATCAAAGATATTACACTGTAATTTAAATAATATGTACAGTGACAGCATGACAGTCTTTTCTTTTTTACGTAGTACTGAAGAAAGAACCCAAAGGGTTCATGCTGAGTGGCATCGGTAGCCTGTTTTTGTCTTTTGGGTTCTAAGACAGGGTCTTGCTACATGTCTAGGTTACCCATGCTAGGCTTGAACTCATGGTCCTCCCACCTCTTCCTGTTACATTTCTGGAATTACAAAGCTGTGCCACTGGACCTGGCATGATAGAAGTTTCTAAGTAAGTAAATAATGGTTCCAAAATCTGACCCAATTATAAATAATAATTTTCAAAATTATTGTCAAAATTAAGATAATGAGAAACACAGTCTTGATCTTGAAAAAAAATTTTTGAATTAAATGTAGTGAAGGTATATTGTCAGTTATATTCACAGCTTCTAGCAACTTCATCCAACATACATCATTCATTTACATTTTCATGTTACAAGGCACAGAAAAGTTTTTGTAATATTTCTGTGTAGGAATTTATTGTGAACACTGTATTCAAACATTTACCCGACAATGATCCACTTTCTCCAGTTCTTTTTCTACTTTCTCCCACATATACCAAGCTGAACTGTGTTTCTCTTCATCATTACTTGGAATCTAAGAATAAGAATGAATTCTTGAGAAATAGTAAGATCCAAACAGAGCTTCAAAAATAAGCTGTCACCATACACTGATTGAGAACCTGCAGGTTGTATAGCTTTACAGTCACACCAGCTGGTTGAAAAACATTTCTTTTTTCCTGACAACCTCTCCAGAGTCGATTGCTGTTCAACTCTTTGATATGTGCCATTTTCACTAAAATAGTATGGAGGTTCCTCCAATGGGTGAAAACAAAAAAATGATTTCCATCAAGTGATACCTCTTTCAGATGCCTCTCCAGAACAGTTAAGAACAGCGGATAATACCCCCGTTCATAGCAGCAACAACAAACAATGGCTAAATGGTGGAAAGAGACCATATTACCCATCAACAGATGAATGGATACAGAAATTGTGGTAAATGTGTGCAATGGAATACTCTTCTTCCATGAAGACAAATAAACTTGAGAAATTTGTGGATAAATCGAGACAACTTGAGACCACCATACTTTCTGAAGTGAGTGGAATTCAGAAGGTCAGATATTGCACGGTCTCTGTACCTTGAGAAATTCAGAATGCAGATACATAATAGAACCAAACAAGGTGTGAGAGCGGGAATTGGAGGAGGAGGAGGGAGGGAAATGGAGAGTCATGTGAGGGAGGAAAGGGGATTTAATGTTGATGCATTATACATGCACAAAAAACACTCACAGTTCGATGTAGCCATTAACTATAGCATATATATTCTAATAAAAAAGAAAAATAACACAAACGACCTTCTGGTGAATGTCATGGTCCTCAAAAGATGAGAACTAAATGTTTTTTCTAGACTGCTGATTTATGCCATCCTGTTAGAGGAGTTTCAAATGAGGAAGAGAGGGTGTACTACGTGTACTGTTATCTAACTTTAGGCTAAATATTAGGTGTAAATATCGATTCTAACTGATGCTAGAATTGATTTTAATGAAGTGGCAAACTGTAAAACTGAAATTCATAGGCAACAATAGTTTGAAAGACAATAGAAATCTGGATAATCCAAAGGTGCGAGGTTGCAGGTTTTTTTTTTTTTTTTTTTTTTTTTTTTTTGCCCATTTAGTTAATTTGTATACAGATGATGCACGATGTTTACTTTGGACTTGAGCATTTGGTGCACACATATATTGCAGCCATATTGCAAACTCTTCCCCTCTTCCTCTTTTGACTCTCCCAACCGGTTTCCTTCCCACCATATTCCACTAACCCCTCATTTATCCTATGAAATGTGTACTCTGGGTTTCTCATATTAGAGAAACCATGAGGTATTTAATCTTCTATGTCTGACTCACTTCACTGTGCACGATGATCTCAAGTTGCATCTATTTACCTGCAAAAGACTCAAAAGTATTATTCTTTATAGATGAGTAGTACTCCATTGCATACATATACCACACTTTTTGCATCCGTTGGTCTGTTGATTGATATTTTGGTGCTTCCATATTTTATCTATCATAGAGTTGCACTGCTGTGAACATAGGTATATCTGTATCTCTATTGTATGAAGCTTTTTAACTCTTTTGGGAGATCCCCAGAAGAAATGTCACTGAATCAAAAGGGTGTTCAGTTTCAGCCTTTTGAGGAAACTCCATACTGTCCTCTGTAGTCATATCATTTTACAATCCCACCAGCAATGCAATTCTTGTTACCTTTGCAAAATGAACAAAATATTGTCTGTTGTAAACCATGTAAATCATCTACCTAACATTATTATATGTTACAGTATTTATGATGGAAAATTCAAAATTTTAAAGCAGGTTTATTTCTATCTGCCCTTTTGGTAGAATCAGCAACATTCTGTAATAAAGGTAGACTTAGGTTGAAATAGGCTCATATAAAACTAAAGTCGAACTCTTTGCCTCTGGCCAGTCTTTAAGGATGGCTGAGAGTGTTATAACCTGAAGCTTTGTAAGGATAAAAAACCTTTTTTATTTAACCCAAAACTTATTAGTGCAAGCAGAGTTGAGGAAGCCAGAAACAAAATTGGCAATAAGATTGAGATATGACAAAAGTTAGCTTCCCCCAGGCCCTTTCCACAAATCTCCTGTTATACACTACCTGGAAGACACGGGAGGCAATTAGTTTTATTGTGTAAGTGCAGATAGCAGAGACAAGTGCAGATTAGCTATATCATACCATTCCAAACCTCTGTCTCAAATTGGCCAAAGCAGATGCCTCAGTGGAGGTAATTAAATTGAAGTCTAGTGAACAACATATAACTGAGAACTGTTGCTAGGAAACAAATGATCCAAGTTCCAGCTCTAGAATCCGAAAACATGACTCTCAGCACAGTATCTGTCTTTAAGGATGTTTACCAGTGTCTGAGGTTCAGGGACTGTGAGTGTTCTTCCGCTTGGCAATTACCACACCTCTCACAGTCATTCTTCTTCTATACAAGTGGGTTACACACAATATTAGGCAGCAGAAAGTGTGAATATGAACAGACTCAGCTCCCCAACCATGCTTCTTTACAAAATCCCTTCTTAAAGGCGGTCATACAACTAAATGAGGGATTCTTCTTAGCAGTCAGAAGGAAGAAAACTTTTGAGTGATGGAAAAAAGGAAAAAAAAATACTCCCCCAAACACTCATTTGATTAGGGCAATAAACTTATTTATTGTAGTAAAATGTGAGCTATGAACAATTGATTGTTTTGCTTTGTTTCTAGTTAATTCCTTTCTCCATTGACTTTTTCTATAATGTTGTAGCTTTTAATCTTTAATTTCATGTTGTGTTAATTGAGGATAACAATATTTCATTTAAAGTCCTTCAGACCCTATGGAGAGGGTCTAGAATCTCAGTACTTCTGCATGTGTATTTTCCCATATGTTATGGATATTTTAAATATATTTATTGTCTATTTATACTTCTTCTGAGAAAAATCTGCTCTTTTTAATAGCCTCTATTGTGACTGAGACCTTGACTTGGGCAAGTCTATTTTTCCAATTCTTTACATATTCTGGAAAACAGCTTTCTGTCCAAGGAGTAGTTGGCAAAAAATATTTGTCGCTACGTAAGCGTCCTCTTTTCTCTTCACACTATTGTTTCTTTTCATATAATCTCATTTGTTGACTGTTGCAGTTATCTTCTGTGCAACAGGTGTTTTGCTGAGAAAGCCCCTGTCTATAACCATATCTTCAAAAGTGTTGCTGTTTAGTGTTTCGGTAGATTCAATGTTTCTGCCTTACTATCTAGATCTTTGATCCCTTTTATTTAATTTTACTACAGGGTGAACGATGTGATCTATATTCACTCTTCTTCATGTGAATAACCAATTTTCCTAAGCGCCATTTGTTAGAGTAGCTATCTTGTTCTGGATTATGTTTAGACCCTTTTGCCAGAGATCAGATGGCTGAAGATTTCTGGGGTTATTTGTGCATTCTTAGTTCTGTTTCATTAATCCAACTATCTCTTATAATTTTTGTATTTGTTTCAGACTCATGTAAATTTCATCACTATTGCTTTGTAATAAAACCTAGTGTTGGGAACTGTGAAGCGTTCTGGTTTTGTTTTATTATTGTTTTGACTATTCCAGGTATCTCTGGTTCCATATAATAAGATTTTTTTCTAGTTCTGTGAATATTGTTTTTAATATTGTCTATGGAATTGAAAGCAATCTGCTCAATAATATGAGTAATAGTCATTTTCACAATATTAGATCTATTTGTCTCTCATTTTAGAGTGCATAAATTATACATAAATAATACATAATACATACATCAAGAAGTGAAAATCACTGCGGTGATTGTTTGAAGTTACTGTTAATGAGCTTGTTTTTCCTATTCACTTATCAGTGTGTTTATTATTGGCATAAGGAATGCTACTGATTTTTGCGTATTGATTATATACCTACCATCTTTCTGAATTTGTTTTTTAGTTCTAAGATTCTTCTAACTGAAAGTTTGGAATCTTCTGTATAATGATCATGTTGTCGCCAAACAGAAAAAAAACGTGACTCCTTCTTTTTTAGTATGCATTCTTCTTATTTCTGCTTGCTCCGGCTGATGTTTCAAGTGTTTTTATAAACAGAAGTAGTGAGAGTGACTATATTGTCTTCTTCTTGATTTTAAAGGAAACTGTTTCACTGTTTTCTCATTTAATATAATGTTTGCAGTTGGCTGATCATAAAAGGAGTATTCAGTTTTAATTTCTGTCTGTACTCATTGTTACCATTTTTTTGAAAATTATGAATGAATGTTGAATTTTGCTCATTTTTGTCTGTATCTATTGAGGTTATATTTGCCATCGCTTCTTTTTGTGTAGTGTTCTACATTTATTAATTTATGTATGTTGCTATGGGATGCATAGCTACTCAAAGCAACACTGTATCATTTTAATAGTGAAGAGAAGTCTAAAATAATAGTATAGGCTAGAGTAAGTTGCTAAAAATTATTAACACCCAATAGGCCAAATAGTTAAAAATTGCTATTGTTTAACAGGAATGTTAATGAAAGAGGTGGGGTGAGGAAAAAAGTTACCGGACAGAGCCATATCTGGGAGGTAGAGTGGAACTAGCATACACCCCTCCGGGTCGTGCCCCACCTCCCAACAGTACACAATATTTATTGTTACATGAGGTTTCTGGGGA
This sequence comes from Ctenodactylus gundi, assembly GCA_004027205.1. Lineage (NCBI taxonomy): Eukaryota > Metazoa > Chordata > Mammalia > Rodentia > Ctenodactylidae > Ctenodactylus > Ctenodactylus gundi. The sequence continues at coordinate 87,076 of PVKB01004080.1, forward strand.
CACTCCAGATTTAAAAGAAAACAGCCATCATCTTCCCATTGCTTTCTGAATTTTGACTACTTCTTGCAATTACTGTGGACATTTTTTTCATTCCATACCTTTGCTCTGTTGTAGTACAAATCTAAAACTTTATGAAATAACATAATAAGTATATTATTGTTTTTCCTGGAAAAGTTAAATTTTATTAAACTTGTATATCTCATTGAAATCCCTCAGTAATAAGGAATCTGCAATGTGCAGAATGTCAGCAAATAACTCAATATTCCCCAATTATTAAATGACTAAGACAACATATTCACTAGCCTATAATATTATTATTTGGAAATAAGTAACATATTAAGCTTAGTTTTCTAATAAAACTTGAGATAAATAATGAAGGACTTGACCTATATAGAGAAAAAGGAACATAGTCATATTTGTATGAGCAAATATATGTGTTAATCAGGCGCAGAGAGATTCTATGTGAGAAGAAATTCCTATTTAAAAAACTTAGAGAACAATAATAATTTTAAAATAATATGATACTATCAATGACAACTTTCACTAAATATTGTTAGCAGTTAAGCTTATTAATTACATAGAACAATGCATTCACTACAAAAATCACATGACAGAGTTGCAATGATTATGCCAGCTCTCAAGTGAAAAAGTTGAAGAAATGAAATCTTAGCAAATTTCCAGGACAAATATTTAGTAAAGGACTAAAGTGGAGATCAAAGTACTCTTCTTGACTACAGATGTCACAAATATAAGTATGAGAGCTTTGGTGTCCCACTTTAAGTGTAAAAATAAGGTTATCAGAGACTGGCAGCATCGCGAAACTAATGTGGCCCTGAAAGATTAGTAAGAATATTTTCAGAGACTAAGTAAAATGAAAGTAAATGGTTATATATATAATTCTGTGCTCAAAACTATACTGTGATGGCAACTGTATGCTTTCTTATAGTACAAAATTGTTACTATTATTAAAACAAATGTAACTGTAGGAGGGCATTTTTATCATCCAATAGAGCTCTTGGAGAATTAACTCTTTTGAGGAAGTCAGTAATAATTGAAGCTATTTTAGGTGAATTGAGTCATTCTTTACTGTTTTGTTGCTTCTCAAGTGAATCTTCTCTCAAGGATGGACAGATTTCTCTTTTTTTTTCAAACTTTTCAAAAAGACAAAACCCACTCTTACAACTGAAAGCGCCTGTTTCCCCAGAAGCTGAGATATGGGCTGAGAGTGGTCACTAGCAACCAGGTCTAGGCAGCTAATTTCTTGAGTCTGGGGAAGTGCTAGGTACATCGTAGGCAGAGTGCTGGTAGCAGAGAGTGAGACTGGCAACTTTGAGCAATGGCAACTCAGTGGCTTGGTACCAAGGTGTGATTAGAATTCTGATTAAATCTTTATTATCTCTTTTCTCATACCTGCATTCTGAATATTTTTATCCACTCTGACTGAATATTTTGTAAAATCTTATTTGAGCTAATTTTCTTTCTTGAAAAATCAACCTTAATTTAGTGACATGACTAGTCAGTAGGAATGCTCACAGTGACAAAGGCAGGGAAGTTCAGATGATCTTAGCAATTGAAGATTCAAGAATTGGTGTTATAGTTTGCATACGAAAAGGGGGTATAAAATATAGCCAATATTATAAACTAGGATTATGATAGCCTATTGTGTATATAGCTAAAATTTTTAAATTAAGTTGTGAACTGGTAGGAAAAAAAACTTTGGAGACTAAGTGGTTATTAATATAAAAGAGTAGGAAACATATGGAGGAAGAACATTGCTTCTAATGGTATTAGATGCCTTAAACAGAGAGAATATAAACTCAGATTCCTAGAGTACACTTTAGGGAACAGGCTGAATGTCAGGATTTGATTAAGCTCAAATATTTCTGAGCCTCTTGCAATTCCTTGACAGAGATAATCACGGTTTTGAAAACACATTTTAAAAAATGGATAAGCCCTCAAAATATGGATAATAATTTTATAATATTCCAGCCTTCTACATTGATTCCAAGGTACCATCCAACCAGTATCATACAAGAAGAAGCAGATCCTGAATTTCCAAAGATCAAAAGAGTCACCCTCTCTGGGTCTAGTTGAACACAGAGAAGATGTTTGCTTTTAAGGAAACCTAGAAGCTTTTGATAGGTGACCCTGGGGGAGAAGGCTATTTCTGCGAGAAGGAGCAGGAGCTTTGTTTGTTAGTGCTGGTGTCTCAGGACATCAGAAGACAGAGCAGAGTTGAAGTTGAGAATCTGATTTGAGTAAAGTCCAGCTGGTCTGCTATCCATTAGGGGGCATAGATAGGCTGATTTTGGAAGGCCACAAAATGAAAAGAAACTAGATTCAGAAGACATTAAGATAATACTTCACAGGGAGGATTGATATTGTTGGAACATTTTGTAGAGTTAGAAATGAGCAAATAAATAAAAATAGATTGCTTTGATTTTCTAGTATGACAGAGAAGACTATGGAAAGGTGCACACAGAACTGTGAGACAATAAATTATCAACAGATCTTATAATTTTATAAGTTAAATTTGCTAGTTTTTTATTGTTTGACTTAATCTATCAGTAAAGAATAAGAATGTAAGAACTAGAATGTAGAAAATGTATAAAGACAGGAAACATCTCCCTAACACTTCCAGCTTTTTTTCTTACTGTGTATTTGGAAGCTAAAATAAATCTCACTTAATCATACTTCTTTATTCTTTCATCAAGTGATCCAAAATCTACCATTCTTAAGTATGTAAAGGCAAAAGAGAGAAATAAGCTTTCCCTTGCCCAACATGCTAAGAAAAATATTATTATAAATGTTATCATTATTGTTAATATTAATATTATTATTATTTGAAACAGAGTCTTACTATGTTTCTAAGAGTGATCCTAAACTTATGATGATAGCTCTAAAAATACACAATTTACCCACAGCTTCTAGATTTTATCCAATATTTAACTAACACATTAATTACTGTCTCTGCAGCAATTTTATTTCTGATTACCAATGTTTCTCCATCTTCCAGCAACTAAAACACTTCTTCCCAAATTCTTGATTCACAAAATATAAGTAGGCAAGTAAAAATGGGATTTATTATTTTATGGTACAGATTATTACAATGTCCTCTCTGTATATAAATATTTCAAATGGGACGAGAGACTACCATATTTTAACTGATAAGCGTAAGGCTGATAAGGGTATCACAGTTGTGTTCCAATTTTGTTTGCTATATTTACTAACTTAGCATCAATATGTAGGAGACACTAGGTTATTTAATGCCCAACTATACTCTATTACTTTTTATCTACGGATCATTCTTGTATGGATGTTGTAATTTATTCTCAATTTACTGACCCACTGCCAGCCCACCTTGCAGGTAATGATGGTGCTAGTAAAAAAAGTTGATCTTTCCATCTGATCCCCATTTGTTGGTGACACGTGACTCTTTTCCCACTTCTCATTTTCTCATCAGGGACACGCCTGTTTTCTCACAGATTTGTGAGCAATGAAATGCTTCTGTTATTTCGTGTTGTCCTGTGCTGCCTCTATGTTCTATCCTGACTTAGGCACATACATATAAGCCTTCGTGAAGTCAGGATCCTACCAGAGCACAGTTATCGTTATAGGAGTGAATTAAATATAGGTAGAAAGGAGGCACGAGGACATCTGCTCATGTAAACCAGCTTCCTGTGAGCAGGAGTCCTCAATCCATACCACACACTTAGGTGTTAGGCCACTGGGAAGGCTGAGGAAATATTTCGTGAAATGCACGCCTATAAACCTTCACAGCCTTCTTCCGCGGAGTCCGATGAGGGCAGGACTAGAATTCACCACAAATCTCAAGGGAGAAACATCAAGACCAAATTAGAAAAAAAATAGTATAATTGCATCAGATAGAATTTTACTGATCTGTTTAATAAAATTGAAACAGTACTGAAGGTACAAATGTCGTAACACGGCTATGTTTTAAACGGCAGTTAAAATAAAAATGATGAATTGAAAAAAAAATATTGACTGCACAGAGAAAATAAAATAAATTTCTTTATTTAAACGATTTCTGAAAATAAGCAATGGAACCTGACGCTGTTTGCCCTTCACATGGTACATTGGACTGCTGACTTTTTGCGCTGCATCAGTGTTTCAATATCATATCTCACTTCTATCTCGCCTGCCTCCTGTCCCCAGGGCTCCGGGGACTTTTCTAATATCCTGGCTGTATTTCGGTACTGCCTTCGCAGATTTTTACACCGAGGACAAAGGAAACTTGATACAAAAGCACAAAGTCTGCAGCAGAAACATTAACGATGATAAGTCCTAGTCCTGAAAAAGAAGGATATTAACAAACCGCAGTGAAAGTGAGTGTTGGGAGGAGGGGGAAACCCAAAGGAAGGAGACACATTTGACTGACAATGTAAGAAATGTTACTTACAAACAAATCCTGGACCTCCGGATTAGGAAATGTTGCCATCTAGTGTGAGTCAATTTCACCTGCAGCCCTGTTACTAAGGGATGATACTAGCTCACGTTATTTAAGATATAAGCTTGTCCACAGAATGTAGGTGCATCATTAATTACGTATGTAATTTTAAATTAAGTTATTTCACATAACATAAGCAAAAGCATAAAACGATGCGTTTATAATTTAAAAATTATAAAAATACAATTTATCATGTTGAAACTTCGCCCTTTCTTTAAGGATTTAATTACAACCTCCATTTTTTGACGTTATGCTCATACAGGTGTTCTTACACATAAGAAAAATCATAAGATTAATATTGTTGTATTTATTTTTTATTATTCTGTAAAAGAATTATAAACACTTGAACTATTTTTGCCATCTTCTTTGTGAAGACAAAAATATGAATTTTTTCTTAGAAGTTAAATGAGCATCAGAATGCTAACATTTCTTGTGCAACTAATATAAGAACAGATGGTATGAATCAATATGTTGTTATGATTTAATAAATTTATTTGGAATTAGAAAGATAACATGGTACAAAGGAAATAAATATGTATTACTATAACTAGCGCATAGTTTTCTATTATTTGATTCTGCAGATTGACAATATGCTAAATTTAACACAGAGCTAACCTGCCACGTTTAGATGTAATTAAAATGTAACAATCCAAATAGTATTAAAATAAATTAATGGAACATTACTACTCTTCAAATTCTCATTATTCCTTTTTACACTTAATTTATTATGGAACAAAAGTCTTATTAATTCTTTTAATTAAATTTAGAATTTTTAATTAAGGCTATTTAAATATAATTTTATTATTTTTTAAAAAATAAGTTTCCATATAATAAGATTTTTATTAGAATTATCAATGTATTGAAGTTACTGTACATCTTTTTCTGGTCTCTTCTTAAAAAATAGTCAAATTACTGATTCCGTTTGAAAATTGATCCTTTTTCTTCTATGTTCTATGGTTTTCTTTCCTTTTTCCTTTTCTTCCTCCTCCTCCTTCTTCTTCTCCTTCTTCTTCTTCTTCTTTTCTTCTTCTTTTTGTTTTGTTTTGTTTTATTTTGACAGGATATCACTCTGTAGCCCAGGCCGGTCCTGAGCTCACTCACCATGGAGCCAAGGCTGGCCTTGAACTCATGGCAGTCCTTTAGCCACAGTCTTCCCTGAATTCTGGGAATACATGAATGTGCCTTCGTACCCACCTTGTTAAGATGTTCTTTTTCTTTTGGTGTCCTATAGATACTCTTATAATTGTCTACAATCAGTTTTTCTTTGTTATTTATCAGATTAAAACTCTGATACATTATTCTCTGAAATGTGAGTATTGAAATGACACAAGAGCTTCTACTGCGGTCCTGTGCCTTCCTCACTCTTCTTACATACAGAATAAAATGACGCTCCTTATGAGGCATCCTTCTCACACAGTGAAAACAAAGATTTCTAAAACTTTTGTACAAAAGCAAGTTTAAATATTAGGAGATCTATGTGAAATTTAGATATTGGAATGTTCCAGCTCTGCTCTTTCTCCTCAAGATGGCTTTGGCTACTCAAGTTATTTGAAGGTTGTAAATAAACTTTAGAATTTATTTTTTGTGAGGAAAAATGTCATTGGTATTTTGATACCTGCATTACATTTGTAGATTGTTTTAGTTAAAATGCAATATCGAGCCTGTTTTCCATGAACACAGGTTATTTTTCATTTATTGTATCTTCTCCACGTTTTGTACTCAGAATTTGTTTTTGGTGTGAAATCATCTCACCTGTCTATGTTCTTTCCATCAGTAATAATCGTTGCTTGGCTGCAATGGTATACATGGATTTCTTTTTCAATAGTTGTACCCCTATTTGCCTTGGTTATTATCCTGAGATAAAGGAGACCTTAACTAATTTTAATAAATATCAAATTTAATTACTTTTGGAAAATTTATTTCTACCAATAAAAAGGTTGTTAAAATTAGAATTTAGACGTAACAGTCCTGGGTGAATTGGTATACCTAAAACTAATGATTTCCATTACTTTTGTTCATGCAGCACATAGTCAGTGATTGGCTACTGTGCCTTATAGTGAATGCCCAGCCCTCTACCAAGCCATCCTACGATCGCTGATAACCTGTGAGTGCACTAGGACCACCTAAAACTATGAGCTAGAATCCATTATATTCTCTCTTAAGTTGTGCATGTTGGGTATTGTGTCTCTGTAACAAAAAAGTGACTAAGACAGAAATTGATATTAAGAGCATGGGTTTGTGACTAATCTGATCATGTAGTTTAGAAGACTTTCAATTAGTTTGCCGTAGAGCCTTGTGAATGGTGCTTGATGGAAGATTCCAATAAGAGCTCAGAATGCAGGAATGTTGGTAGAAGTGCAGACTGAAAAGGCAAGACTCAATGGGTTTCAGATCCAACTTAAGATTGTATTGGCAATTAGCCGAGAAGTTACGTGTGCTATACTCTGACCAAATGTGTGTTAGCATTTTAGCGTATCCTGAGACTTTGTCTGAAGATAAGTGAACTACTTATTCTGCCAGAGGAAGTTTCAGTGATACCCAATATTTGGGCTATAACATGGGTACTGCTTGCAGCTTTTATCTAGCTGCGTGTTGAGAATTAAAACAGACCCACAAGAGAGGAAAAGAGCGTTTTAGCCAAAGACGATGCCACCCCAGACCTTAGGAGTTCACCTTCTACCACAGTGTGGCCTAAGTGCTGGTAATGTAGTTACAGGATTTAATGGGACTTCAGGATTTGTTTATTGTCCTGTTGAGTTTCATATGCATATAGTAAATATAAAAATAATAAGTTCTTCGGGGCTGGAGGAATGGCTCAACAGTTAAAGCACTTGCCTGGCAAGCACTAAATCAAGTGCTAAGTACCTGAGTATGATTCTCCAGCACCACATACACTGGGCATGGTGGCACACGCCTGTAATCCCAGCACTCAGAAGGCTGAGGTAAGAGGATTGCCGTGAGTCCAAGGCCAGCCTAAGCTCCACAGTGAGTTCAGGACCAGCCCGAGTTACAGAGCAAGACCTTGTCACTACCCCTCCCCCCACCAAAATAATTCTATTTTTAATTTTTTAAGATATATATGTCTATGATATATACCATTTACATAATGAAATATATATATTATAGCTCAGGAAATAGGTGTGTATACGCATTATGTTTTGATCTTCTTCCTCCTTTCCCTTCCCCAGCCCTCCCTACCCACAACCTCAGCTCACATTTCCATTCCCACTAAGTATCCCCCTCTGTGTCTTATCACCCTTGTTTAGCCCTTTATATATTGGGCTGTTTTATAGATGAAACCACATGGTACTTAACCTTTTGATGTTGCTCCCCAATTCAATCCCTCTGGCCAAAGTTAAAGAATGAGGTTCTGAAGGGCAGAACATACCCTAGAAATTCAGGTATAGTTCTACTTTAAACACCTAATCTTAGGCAACAGACTATTTATTACATTTCTATAAAGTAAAGCAATGTCAGCAAACTGAAATGCTGTTCACACATTAACAAAAAAACAGGAACGTCATGAAGGGAGAAAACAGGCTTCCACCTGCAAGGCAAACAAGCCCACATCTAGAGAGACACGTCAACCCCCTCTCAGGTTACGTGCCAAAGAGATAGCCTTTGCCTTTCAAACTTGCAAACCAGAGTACAGTTCCCACGCCTTGCTAAGAAGCAGAAGTCCAGCTAGATAAAGGGTGCAGGTGGCCTCATAGGAGGACTGATACCAGAGCGGAAAGAAGTTAATGGCAAACTCTTGTATGATTTTTAATTTTTGAGTTGATGAAACCTATTATTGTTAGGACAAGATTGAATCTCATGTTTTACCAAGTATGTGTTTTCAGTAAGACTATCTGGTTTTATACACACACACACACACACACACACACACACACACACACACACACCTATTAAGAAGCATTGTCTGTTGCCTTCAGTAACCTCCCAACTCGTCACAGCATAATTCCTAGACCATCATTCAGACCCGACAGCAGGGCATTCCTTACAATTCATGAGTTAGGGTAGAGCTCCCTTCAACTCACAGTAAGGTCTGCACAGCTCTTGCAGGCAGGGCTCGGGGGATTACACCTCATTTCTTATCACTACTGTGTTGAAGAGTATCAGAAGTGTTTGAAAATGATAAAAGTGATTCTGATTTCAAAGCATATTGTTTGGAAACATTAACAAAAACAAAATATAAAAGTATTCCTACTTTCATTTAATTCTTAATGGAAAAGTTCTCCCGAATAAGCAGTTTGTTTCCTGAAGGGAGATATGGTATTTTCTTTATCCTGAATTTTGGGTTTTTTTTTTTTTTTTGCTGTTTTGTTTTTGTTTTGTTTTGTTTTGTTTTTTTCAGAGAATTTTATATTATATAAATGCCCAGGGTAGAGTGCACAAGTGTGTGTGTGACTGATTTGTGGGCCGCAAATGAAGAAGGCACACTTACCCTGAACATGACTGGTCTGGCATTTTGAGCTAAATAAAGAAGAAAGACAAAGAAAGATGGTTACAGTGTTCCGGGGAAGGCTCTGGCCTTTGCAGTTTTCTTTAGTCCTTGGCTTGATCCTGCCTTCACATCACTGAGTTTCATCATAGACTCACGCTGGTCTCTGACCTTCACCGTTGCTATTTGGTCACAGATCTGTGGCAGACTTACACCTGCTGTCCTGTACTCTCCGACTGGTGTTCTCCTGTTGCAAATCTGAGCAGCTACTGGACCCACCAGCTCTTGCATGTGCTTGTGGCCATGTTGGAAAATCTCCCCTCTTGAATTTATAAACCCTCCAAAGAAAACCCCTTTATTCGTATATAACTTCTATGAATTCTGCCTAAGAACCTTAACCAATAAGCCTGATGTTCAGTCTTTCCAGTCTTTAATGTCTATAATTTCTTTTTCAAATTCTATGTGATCCACATTTTTAGCTTCTACACATGGGTGAACACATACAATGTTTATCTGTACATGGCTCTTGTCAGTACACCATACTCCAGTTTCATACACGTCTTCAAAATAGCATGGGTCCAATTTTTAATTCTTAATACTATCTCTGTGTATATGTGGCATACTTTCTTTATTCTTTCTCCCACATATGGACTCATAATTTATTCCATATAGTATCTACTGTGAATAGTGCTGCATTAAACATGGCAGGTCGGATACTTCTTCAACATACTGGTTTTTACTTCTTCATACATCTTCCCTGTTATGGGATGCTGGACCATATTGTAGTTATAGGTTTTTTGAGGTAACTACATACTATTTTCCATAAAGACCATAAGAATTTGTATTCCTCCCAACAAGTGTATAAGGTTCTCGTTTGCCTGCAGTCTCGTTAGTGTTTGCTGGTTGTTGTGATTTCATCGGTTCTACCCCAGCTGAGATGACATCTCATTGTGTTTTCAGTATGCACCCCCTTGATGACCAGTCATATTCTGTATTCAGTCAAATGTCCATTGGATATTTGCACAGCATCTTTGCAAACTTTTAAACCACATTACTTGTTCTTGTTTTTGCATTTTTTCCTGTTGTTTTGTTGGGATTTCACACACACACACACACACACACACACGCACATTCATGTGTGCATGTGTGTGTGCACATATATATCTGTACATGGCATATATATATATATATATATTTTTTTTTTCTTATTTGGGAATTATTCTCTTGCTGAATAGATACTCTGTAAATAGTTCCACAAGTTCTACAAATTGTTGCCACATTTTATTGAATCTTTGTGTATCTACTGAGATCGTCATGTAAAATTTTACCTATGCCCTCTTAATACAGATTATACCATTGCTTTTTTATGTTTTGTTACTTGCCATTCTTGGGATTAATCTCATTTGGTCATCTTGTACCGTCCCTTTCATATTGTTCCTACATTTGATTTGTTAGTATTTTGTTTAAGATTAATACATTGTGTGCTGTTTAATGGTGGCGAGATATTCTAAGAAACGCATCATTAGGTGATTTTATTAGTCTGAGAGCGTCACAGAAGGCATCCACGGAAACCTGTATGATATAAGCTATTAATCACTTAGACTGTATAATATAGACTATTTGTCTGCCAAATTTATTCCACTGGAATCACTTGATTAAATTTATCAGCTTAGTACCAATAGATCTTCTCTAGCAATTAATTTTTTCCATAATTAACTTATCTGAAGTTTCTAGAAAATTTTCATCTTGTTCATATACACACTGTATGTAAATTGAATTTATTCTGAAACCAATATTTTAAACCCCCTGAAACTAACAAACTTAAAGTGCAGCTTTTCCTTTCAAACAAATATTTACTCTGGCCGTGTCATGAGGGTGTTGAGAGGTTGGCAATTGTATACTTTTCAAATCAGGCCATTAAAAGTTTTTCTGTAACAAGTATAGATTCTTCTCAAACTTTTGTAAAGTGTTACTGCCTTTAATGAGTCAAATCTTTAACACTTGATAATGCTATGTTCTTTTTCTTCTATATTACAGCTATTTTCAGGGGCTGAAGGTAATGGCACAGGGAGTGAAACACTTGCATTGTAAGTGTAAGACCCTGAGTTCAATTCTACAGCACCACACAAAGCCAGGCATGGTGGCACATATCTATAATCCCAGCCCTCAGGAAGCTGAGTCAGGAGGATTGCCCTGAGTCCAAGGCTAGCCTGCTATCCATAATGAGTTCAGCAGCAGCTGGGGGTGCAGAGTGGGACCCTGTTTCAAAACACAAACAACAATGACAACAACAAAAGGTTACAGCTTTTTTCAAATACATCATGCCTAAAAAGTTAGGGCTAACAATCACCATGTCTGTTCCATAGCCCTTAATCACTTTTCTTCCTCTTTTCTGGATAACCACTTCCACCAGCCTCTTCATAGCAGTATTATCAGTGTGTATGCTCAGGGGCTAGGCTGAAAAAAAATGAAGCAAATAAAATTACAAGAGAAAATGAAGTAATCAAGAAAAGAGGTAAACACAAAATGTAGGAGACTGCTACTGACATAGCATAGCATACAATTTTACAGGTACATTTTTTCATATATAGGAGATAAGTATTGAAAATAATAAAAGGACAGTAATGACCAAACTAGTAGCATAGTCATTCTTCATAACTATCAAATACTACACATGATGGCATATGCTATACATTTACATTGCAAGTGGTGCAGTGGTTTCTGTAACCCAGCCTCGCCGCAAGCATGTGAATAATCCATCCTGCAGTGTCGCTAGTGTTGCTGTGCTCCTATTAGGGGATAGGAGAGTTTCCACTCACGTGTAATCATAATGAATCACCATCCTTCATATAGATCATTGTCAACAAACATATCATTATATTGCAAAACAACTTATTTTAATATTTATATTAAAATTAAAACATTAATATGTCGAAACTGATATTTGCAAATATTAATATTTAACATGTAATAAATTAGCCTTTATTAATGTTAATATTAGCATTTAACTCATTAGTTATGCCTCTATATGAGTTTACTACATCAGAGTGAGACTGATCTCATAGAATCAGATAAAACATTTTCTCCTCTTTGATTTATTGAATAATTTGTAAAATATTTATAGTAATTTCAATTTAAATGTTAGTAAATTTCATTAGTGGAATTTCATAATCTTAATATTATCTTTGTTGAAAAATTAAAAACAATTTTCAATCAATTTTCTTTGGCTGCTACGGATTTATTCAGATTTCTAAATTACTCTTTCAGCTATTTCAGCTGATTATATCTTTCTATAAATTTATATAAATTATATATTTCTATAAATTAGGTCAGTTTTGCATACATATTAATATCCACAATATGTTTTATAATTATTTTTAATTTTCTTGAGATGATATTAACTTTTTTCTTCTCATCCCTGTTTCCACTAGCCTCTGTTTCCTCTTGTATATTTTTTGGTGAACTATTATAACGTTTTCCCATTTATTTTTCTTTCAAATATTCAACTTATTTTGTTTATTTAATCTATTCTTGGTTCACAGATTTAGATAATTTTTGCAATACCCAACTTCTTACTAATTTCTTTTTTATCCTGTTTCTGTAGCTATTTCAAATTAATGCACAATATGTAATTTATCACTCAAATAAATTCATTTTTCCCAGATTACTAGGCTGAGATACCTAAGATCAAGCACCAGTGCATTGGGTTGTGAAAGTGTGAACTCTGCTTCAAGATGCCATTTGTTTCTTTTGCTCCGTGGAAGGGAAAAATGCTGTGATCTCACATGCAGAAGAAACTAAACTGCGAAAACGAACAAGTCTCTTTCTGAAGCCCACTTAAAGTATTAATGATAGCATACATCCCATATGCTCTGAGTACTAGTCACCTCTCAAAAATTCCATATCTTACTACCCTCACCAGAAGCTAAGTAAAAATGGGATTTATATGTGATGTATACATTTAAATAATAGTATAGACTAAGACATTGATTTTTATAAAAATTACAAAAACCTGAGCATAGATGACCTTTAATTTTTTTAGAGTGACAAAATTAAGCACATTTAAATTAAATAAATCTCAAAGACAATCGTAGCATTGGGAGTTTTGATCCACACTCTGTCAAGCATGCCGATTGCACTTGTGATACAGAAGAGTAAAAATCGTATGAAAACCTTTGGTCTATTTCTTCATTAAATGGTTTTCTGGCCACACCCTTCATGGTGTCAAACGAACTTTTATTTTTCATTCTTTAAAACTTGAACAAGATGCAATAATAATCAATGCAAATGCTTGTGAAATCAATTTTAAAAGAATAGTTTTCCACTTTATTATAATGAATTAAAAGGCAGAAAAGAGGTGAAATCTCAATTCAGCTACTGCATAGTTGGGCATTTTTTAATTGACATAGTTTCAGGGTACCTAATTTTTCATAAGAATTTGTACTATAATAAAAATAATTGTAATTGATATCAGTTTTGATAGTAAAGGCACTGAATTGCTACCATGCTCAGGCTCTTGACTATTAATGTACTATATTCACATTCATAATTTTCTTATCTGTCTCTTTTGCTTCTTCCTCCTCATTAATCTTTGTCCTACATTGAGGAGCTGCAATCAACCATTAAAAATGTAGTTTATACATGCTCTGCTATAATCAACAACAATTTTTGTTTTCAGAAAAAAAAATGGTGCGGACTTTACACAGTGGCTTAAATCAAGATCTGTAAATTCAGACAGAGTCCAGTAAAAAGTGACATATTTTGTGGGCATCTGTCATATTGTCATCACGACAAAATGCCAGAAACTGCACTTCCCAAACATAACTGAGAATGCACCGTTGTATCCTGTGGCCAGAAATCCTCAAGCAGTTAACATGAAAGTAAACTAGACTCATAAACACCATGAGTGTAGTTTTATTTCTACTAAATGTCATATTTAGGATAAAGAAGTTGAAGACACATAATTTTTCAGAGTATTTGAACTCAGAGATCTCCACATTGGCTATATAAATTCACTCCTTGAAGGAGGAAGTGAGCTGTCATGAATAGAGTTCTCTTCCCATATTTGTTAGGAGAAACAAAGGGAATAGTAAGGAAAAATAAATGTTTACAGTGAATCACAAAACCATGGAACACATAGGTGAGGGTAACACTAGGACAAATCCTATAATTATCCATCGATGGGAGTATAAGCAAGTGTGGGCTCAGGCAAACCTTTAAGAAAAGAAGTCACTGGGTGAATTCCTTAAAGAGGAAGGTTTTAGAAGAACTTGTAAATCATCAAGGAAGAAGATACACAGATACCCTTAAAGGAAGCATCTTCACAATAGTTGACTTCGTGGGTAAACATTGCTTAGTCTTGATAAAGTTGAACAAAGAATAGATGGGCACACCCTCCAGTAGCAAGCACTTTTTTTTTCTTTTTTCTCTTTTTTTTTTTTTGTGACAGGCTGGTCCTGAACTTTATATAGCCCATCTCTTGTCTCAGCAACCCAAGTGCTGGGATTACAGGCATGCACCACCTCACCTGGCTTTGTGTAGTGCTGAGGAGTCAAACCCAGGGCCTTGAGCTTACTAGGCAAGCCTTTCAACCACTGTACCATTCATTCAGCCCTCAAGTACTTTTCTATCACTGAAAAAGAAAGCCTATGTTTCAGTTTATGGATTATTGAGAGGATATTTTTCATATTTATGGATTATAAAGAGGATCTCCACAACTAAAGAGTCAGGATGAATATATATGTTCATTTTCATATAAAATAATGCATATTATCATATCAATACATTGCATATCTGAAATCATTACCATACATTGAAGAGAATGCTGAGTCATTAAAAGAAACCATGAGTAGGTGCTAGAAAATAACACTTTAGGCTTTTAGGCAAATGGCAATATTTTGTTCCTGCAGGTCACAAAACAGTCCATGTGATCCCCAGATATCCCCAGATTCTAATTATATATAAAAAATTCTGCTCATAAGTTTTTTCCTGTCTTGTGTATATTCCTTAAGGTAAACTTTCAGTTCCAATTTATTTTCCACTTTTTAAAAAAAAATATTCTCTTTTATCTTTCCTTTCTTGTTTTCTATTTAGAATAGTTATATACATTTTCATCACTGGGTATGA
Organism: Ctenodactylus gundi; assembly: GCA_004027205.1. Classification (NCBI taxonomy): domain Eukaryota; kingdom Metazoa; phylum Chordata; class Mammalia; order Rodentia; family Ctenodactylidae; genus Ctenodactylus; species Ctenodactylus gundi. The sequence goes on from PVKB01004080.1 coordinate 102,114, forward strand.
GGGCCTACCTCAATGATGAGAGCGCTTGCCAAGGAATCACATGACCCTGGGTTTGATCCCCTACATCAAAGTCAAGTGTAGAGGTTCAGGCCTGTAATCTCAGTATCAGGGAGACTGAGACAGGAGAGCATCATGAGTTCCAGGCCAGCCTGGGCTGCGTGAAGAGTTTCAGATCAGCCTGGACTAGAGACAAGACTTTATCTTAAAATAAATATGTAAGAAAAAAGAAAAAGAAATTAATGTTATTAAATTTTACTTCTCTTTCAGTATTTTATGCTCCAAAACTTCATAGGGATCATGACTCCAGTAATTAAAATACACTTGCAATAAGCAGGGGTTGACACTAAAATCTGTTCAAAAGTTCATTTGAAGATGCCCTATTTTTATTTCAATAAAGTGATTTGCTATTTGTACTTAGAAATCACAAAGAAAATGATTATACTATTGTACAATATATTATAGATATAAGTTTCAAAAGGAAGCATTTGAAACTAGGTTTTATTTTTATCTACTTGCATTTTAGCTCAACAAATTTTTCTGATGGTATTTTTGGAGCTTCAAATTTTTGTTGATGAAAGTTGATTTTAATGTTCCTTCTTTCTCAGTTCAATAGAATGCTTGTTCTTCTAAGGACTGATTTTGAATAATTTATAAGATACTCTGTAAAAACTGTAAAGTTTAGTTTTCTTACGTAGTTCTAAAAACAACTTCAAAAATATTTCCAGGTTAAAAGTGCTGACAATCAGTATATTCTGCTAATTGACAAGCAAGAGTGATTTAAACTAAGAGTGATGAAAACTTGATTGTTGGGGTAGTACTGGAGAGTGGTAGATTTTATGTGGTGAAGCTCAGGGCCAAGACCTGAAATCACTGAAAATATTGTCATGAAAGGGTTTGAGGGCCCTACTTCGTTTCCTGTTTTCAAAGATGGTGACTTCCTACTGCACATGCTCTAGCGATTGTGACAGAAACCATCTGTAGGCACCCATCAGAGGTTGAAACAGGGAGACCACAGGATCTTGGATACTGAGCTAGTAAATCATGAGCAAAGCAAATACTTTTGTTTTTTAAAGTTACTTTAACCTCAGATATTTTGTTATAATATCAAAAAAACTGACACACATGGAAATCATGCTACTTAAAGTAACAAAACAAAGTTCTATGAATACATGCATAGATATGTATATATAGGATCATATGTATAAATATACACATGTTTTATTGAATTATAATGCATACCTCAATAATATGCAATATATGAAAAGGTACATGCAGATGATGACATTTTATATATGTTTACATCATGTTATCACATTTAAAACAAAAGATAAAATATGTCACTAGTCTCAATGGTTCTCTATTCTGAGTTTTCCAAACTCTACTGCATGCAACAACTACTCTGATTTTCAATTCATAAATTACATTGCCTCTTTTGTTATATATAATTAAAAATATTGTTTTGATTGTCTTTTTTGGAACTAAACATTAAATCTATCAAAATCTAATATTGTAACGAGTATTGCTTAGTTCTCTTTTTTTTAATCTGTGATGTTCCATTGAATCAATATAGCACATTCTAATTACCGATCAGATTGTGAAGGACTATTTGGATTTCAGTTTTAAATTTGTGATTATGATGTAAAGCATTGTAATAATCTTTAAATATGTTTTTCTTTGACCAACAGAGCATTCATTTATGTTAAATATATACTCAAATTGTAAAAGTCATTAAGTTTTTTTAGATAATATAACTAGCAATCGCCACACATTTGCATTTCTGTATATTTTCATATTAACACTATATGTGTTCTTTTCTCATCAAATTTAGTTTCTCTGTCACATGTGCAAGTATGAGTTGTATATCAAAGAATAGAAACCTGAAAAACACAATAAAATTTCTAAATGAATACAGGGAGGAAATTGATATTACAGTTGACAATTGTGAGTGGCTACATTAGTAGTTATCTTGATCTCAATAAAATATGTTAATGACAAAAAATCTAAAGAAAATATGAGCAAATTTAGTTAGTGATGATTATTACATAATGATTACAGTTTCCTACAAATGCATGAGTGTATGGGTATATATAATTTTTGATCATCTCATATAAGGCTTTATAATATTAAAAGACTACTTTATGCTATTTATCATATTGATAAGTTAAAACCATGTACTTATATTTAAAGTAACAGGAAAAGCTTTCATATATACTTTACTATCACATACAGAAAATTAAATTTATATATCTGTGCTTACTTGCCATATTAAGCAATTGATCATGATTGTAACTGTTGTCAAATCTGACAACTCTACATACTAATTCAGCAAATTCACAACCTCATAATTTCTACCATCCCCCAAGCGTGACAGTGTGGAGGCTGCAAGTCCGAGCCACATGATGCTGGCCTGGGAGTGATTTTGGCAAGAGCTCCTTGTGCCTGTGATATCCTACGCTGTATTGCTATGAGCGGGACAGGGTGGTGCAGATGAACAACCATGTAATCATATCTCAGTATAAGAACCTGGCTTGGCTTTTTGTTTGTTCATTTGTTTGTTTTGAGACAGCCTTATTTTGGAATCTAGGCTGGTTCTGAACTCACTAGGTAGCCCAGGCTGTCCTTGAACTAACAGCAATCCTCCTGGCTTAGCCTCCAGAGTGCTGAGATTGCAGATGTGAGCCACTACACTTGGCTTCCAAGTTCTGTTTTTTATCACAACAGTTACAAAAACTAGAAAAAAAAGTATAAAATGTATCTTAATCTACTCCAAGGCCAGAGTCCCCAGTGACCTAAGGATCACTCACTATCTAACCCCTAAAAGTTCCCCAGTGTGAAAATTGCTAAACCGAAACCAGAGCTCCATGTACATGTACCCCTAGAGGGGAAACAGAGTCCACATTCCTGAATGTACCAAGTACGATTCTTCTTCCAGCTCGCACGTCATCAAACTAGTTTCAATGACTCAACACCAATTACCCAAAGTGACTATTTATAATTATAGAAGCATTTTTCTTAAGTCCTAGGGAGGATCAATTTAAATTGGTTGATTTTTCTCCCAAATATTCCTTTTCAAGGATTGGTTATTTTTTCTAGTCATATGTAATGCTCTTGTTTCAATGACGTTAACCCTGTTTCTTTCTTTTCTTGTGGTGGAAGGATATGTAACAAAGACTTCATATTCATGATTTCTTTCACATTATATTTTCAGACAATTATTGACATCATTGTATATACAAACACTTTTTAAGCAATTGGGGTTTATCTGGTACAAAGAGATAAGGGTCATTGACTTCTTGGAGGTCTTAAGTCCTTAAACTCCAATTTAACACTTTAACATTTGATGTTCACTAGTCACTTTTCATTTTTTGATATGTAGGTCTTTTGAGAACAAGAGTGTAAAGACACACTCATACAAAGCATTAGCAGGTTCATCAGTGGTAGAATTTCACTTTGGGATAAGAAAAAAAGAATCACAGAAAAAACTAGAAACACAAAGATGAGTGTGAACATTGTTATAAGGAAAAATATAATATAAATATAATATTAAAATTCCTGCATAAACCTTTAATATTATAATAATACCACATAAAAGCAATAATGTACATATAGAGCAACACAATTTTCAATACCAAAACACTAGAAAATATTAGCAAATGACTTAGCAAGAGGTCCATTCATTTTAAGTCTCCTTGACTAGTTTTATCTGTCAAAAACACGAGTTAAATTCAGTTTAATTTACTTCAGACTCAAAGGTAGTAGAATTTCAATGCTGATTATTAAAAAAGAATCAGAAGAACAAAATGAGGAATTGAGAATCCATAGCAAGAAGAAATAAAATATGACTCAAAGAAGATAAGTGTAAAAGAGATCATAATAATTAAAACAGAACAAGCAGATATAAAATAAAAACATATGTATAAAATAAATGTGAATCTATTAAACTCACCAGTCCAAGTAAAGACTTTTTTCAGCTTATATTAAAAATTCAGGTGCAGAAAGACACATGCAAGAGTAATATTTAAAACATAAGAATATTTTAAAAGTCATAAGTACAAACATACCAAATATAATAGTGCTTAACAAAGTTATAAAACACAATTATATGATATTGCAGACTACATTATTATGGAAATGTAACTAAAAGTAAATATTTCTTCCCCTCCAGTGTTCTTGTCCATAAAGATACTTGGCAAAAAAAAAAATTATGTAATAACTCATTCAGATTGTGTTGCATATCATGTATAGGTCACTAAAATATTAGAAAAATGGAATGAAATCTCACCCTTTTTATAGTGAAGTAAGCACAAACCATTCCATACACGTTGTCAAGACCAGCAGTAACAAATGCTGAAATAAGGGGCTGTGACAGCACCATTTGTCATCATTTGTCACCTAATTCATTCTAACATTACCTGGTAATTGGGTGACCATCTGTGTTAGCTCTCTGGCTTTATTCAAAAGAAAAACAACTTGTCATGCCTTTATGACAAGCATTAGTTTTATAACTTGGAGCATGAAACCTGTTGGAGTTAGTCCTTCGAATTTCCACAGAATTTGAGAAAGGGTAGAAATTTCCTTTTGGGTGTGAGGTTCTCAAAAAAAATTGCCCCTGATTTATGAAACTGACAAAAGTGTTTAGCATTGAAAGGAACTGGTATACATTTAGAAGAAAAGATGTGTTGTGTAGCTCCAAGGTACAATGAATGTTGGTTTAAAATGCTAAAGGCCCCGATTTAATCCTCAGACCTACACACAGCAAAGAATGGGGGAAACAGAGAGAGAGAGAGAGAGAGAGAGAGAGAGAGAGAGACAGACAGAGACAGAGAGAGACAGAGAGACAGAGAGACAGAGGGACAGAGAGAATGCAAATTTACCAAAATATTAATACTAATAATTAAAGAAAGAGAAATGTCTTTTCTTATTTTTTCTTATTTTCAACAGGAGAACTGAGCCTTGTAATCTGTTTCAAATTTATCTTTACAAAACGCACCAGAACAGTGAAAAGTTCTAAACTTGTGCGCACATAATAAAGTAACTTTAAAATATGTAATATAAAATTAAAAGAACAGGTTGAACATGGCAATAATATGTTATTTGAAAATTTGCATAATGGCTCTCTTTAATATGAAGAGACAAAACAAATACAGATAGTAACAGTCATGTAGAGATTTTGACACAACACACAAGATTGACTAATACAAATTCAAAGTCCCAAAATAGTGTCAGTTGGTTGATTGTTTGCCTCTAATTCACTTTTCCTACTGCAGATACTCAAAGTCCAATTAGTGAATTAATGTAATATGTGAATTAAATCAATTAATTCACATTAAGTAAATTAATTTTGTATCATTGGCATGATGCTTATTTGGGGAATAAAAATGCATCCAAATAAATCCTTCATTCCTCTTGTTTGAGCATGTCTATCCTTGGTTTTATGGTGTAAAGGGTTTTGGCCTCACTCTAAGATGTGGAATACTCAGATTGATATTTTTGCCTGTGCATAGGTGCTAGCTGAATTTCTGTTTGGGACATTAAAGTTAAATCTATATATATATTTTCCTGCCATTTTGCTAATGCCAGTTTGATATATGTTCCAGCATTAACAGTAGACAGTTTTGACATCCCAGGATCTGATGTATAGGATGGTAAATATATTTCAAGAACAATACTAAAGAGAAAATGATGGCCACTTATGAGATTGTATTTGTTGTTCTATTGTCAGTGCTGGGCAAACATAAGAATGTTAATAAATAAATAAATATTACAGAAGAAGCAGTTTTTCTTCTTTTGCTAGATTGCCATGACAATTCAAAATAGACTGAGAGCCATATGTTGTGCAAATTTATTATTTGTGCCAAATGCTCTCTTTTTGGCTTGTAGATAGATGATTGGATATTCATGGTGGTCCAAGTCTTTTTTCCCCAAGAATGAAATGTAAGGGCTGAGGTGGGCTGAGAGAGTGAACACAGCTCCTTGACGGACTCGTCCTATGCAGACATCCTTCCTAGCTACCAAGGCCTCACATTGATCACATCACTGAATTCCTGCCTTCCTTCCACCTTTTGAGTGCATCAATCTTCAGTTGGACCTATCATCTGTACTTAGCCACTTCCTGTAGAAGTTGCTGCACAGAAAACAGAACATAAATTATTCGACAATTAACCGTCTTTATGAAGAAAATTTTACAAGGTTGATGAACAAAGTATCAATACATAGAACTCCATTTTAGTTTTATGTTTCATCAGCAAAAGTCAGTTAAAAACATTTTTTCTAGAGGCAGCAAAATGCATGAAGCTCTTAGGAATAAATATCCTGAAAAGAGTAGAAGATTCTAATAGGTGAAATTCCAGAAATATTTGTAAAACTGGCTGAATATGGATCCATATTCACTTTAAAATTAAATGTAAAATACTAATTCTCAAAAATTATACACTTAGTGGTGTTCCAAGTGAAATTCCAAAATGATTTTCCAAGGATCTATGAAGTACAACAGAACTATAAACAATTCTTACAAGCATAAATGAGCCAGGGTACTTGCATTTTTGTAAATCTGCACCTGTAAAAAAGGTGCAATATATGTAATTATGAAAAATAAATAGGTGGCAGAAGTTCATTCAAGATCAGTAAGAAAAAATTGCATTAATAAAAGTGGCAGAGTTAATTATTTTTATTAAGAATAGTATCTTTGTACTTATATCATTAAAATAACCAGGATTAAGCATATAGAAGTAATCATGAATGGCAAAACTGAAAAAATGGAAAGAACTGGACAAAAATATAAATATAACTTTGGAAAGAGTGAAAATTAGACTGCATTAACTGAATGTATTTTCTTAAGGCAAAAATATTAAAAACATAAATATTAATACCACATTTGAAAAAAGATAACTTAAAAAATTAAACTATAAAACTATGTAAAACTATGAAACTATAAACAAATGAAATATAATATACTCTAGATAAAGGAAAGCATAAACATTTGATATCCAGGAAAGCCAATATTGAATTTGAAGTATTAAAAAAAGAAAGAAACTTGATTTTTTCATAAGTAGTCAAGTGAAAATTAAGATGGTAATGCTGACATACTTTACAAGAAATTAGTTAATAGGTAACATCAATGAACATATAAATTAGTGAGAAAATTGGACAAGTGAATGCTTTACATACTTGTAGAGGTTAACATGTTACAAACACTCTGAAAACTAACTTCACATTCTCATAAAAATTCCCACATGAATTCCAGGCCAAGTCATTTCATGTCTAAGTATGAAACCTACACTAAATCTTCAAAGTGAGCATAAAAGGCATAGTGATATGCAAAATTGTTCACAATAGCCAAAAATCTAAAAATAATGTTCATTTACAAAATAATAAAAAGGTAATTTTTGATGTAGTCACCCAAAGGCACATTAGGAAGAGGGAAAATAAATGGCCTAATATTATAAAGGTGACATGGACTCATTTTAGAATAAAATTTAAAATGCATAATTTTACCAATGTAGAATCTAAAACAATCTCACGTAAGCGGGGATTTGAATAGTTGTTATCAATGGCAAAAATAGGAGGGAGAAGGATGTGTGGGCAGAGACTGGCTAATGGGAATGTTGTCAAAGCTGCCTAGGACAGGAAAGATCTGCTGAGCTATTATCCAGAACGGCGGCTACAGTAGCGTGATTATGTCATATATGTCAAATAGCTGGAAAGGAGGATTTTGAATGTTCTCCCCACAAAGAAATGGTAGGTGTCTGAGATAATGGAGAAGCTAAATATATCTTGACTTGATCATTTCACAATGTATGTATATTACATATCAGACTGTGCTCCAAATCTATGTACACAGATATGCACAGGTATGATGTAAACTTGTACAGGTAAACAAATATTTTTAAATTTAAAAATTAAAAAACAAGACACAAAACAAGTCACAATGCTCTTAGTTTGATGCTACTCTATAAATATTAAGACTTGAAAAGTGCTTTATGCATTAAAAGAACATGAATGCATTTATAGTGTATATATATATATATAATTCTAACCACGAGCACATTATGAAATAGTGAAAGATGGAAAGGTAATCCTACATATGAAATTCACACACTGAAATGCATTAGAAATCAGGCACATATGCATTTTTAATATATTTCCAGTGTTTTGTTATTGAGTGATCTTTTAGATGTGGCTGTTTTATTATAACTTTCATTACTACAAATAATTCATTTTTGCAATATATACTTTATGCAACTATTTCATAGGAAAATATTGACATGAAATTTAAACATTTTATTGAAAAGAGGTAGCCCATTTTTGTTTATCCATTTTTGGCACTAAAAATATAAATACCTAAAATGTGACCCAAAAGTTGTCTCAAAGTCTGTGTCAATTACATACTCATTTTTATAGCTTTAGGTATAAGTGTAGTCCTGGCTGAGAAAGAAAATAAGTATCGATTTTTTAACCTAGGAAGGCCTGAAATTCACAAATACTAAAAGTCTGTCACATTAAAAGGAATTAAGTCTTGCATTTTATTTTTTTATTTTTTTCTGATCATCACAATGTTTCCTTTCGCATCCCCCAAGCCTGCATCCCCAGCTGTTTGAACCAAGTGCTCAGGCTCATTGGATACAGAGGTCAGACACTCTGCTCGCTGGAGCCACACAGCTTGCCTCAGTCAAGTGCACACCTGTTACAACCTTCACCTGCCTGCACACAGCTGCTATGACAGCTGCATCAAGATGCTCATTCTGTCCATGGAGTATTTTGGTCCTCAAATGCTATTCCTTTCGCCAATTTCTCAAAAGTTTCCTTGCCAAGACCCCATGTGTCAGAGCTTGAAGGTGATAATTTTTATATTCTCCTACCATTCAAGTTTTCACATATTTAGGTGATAGGCACAAAATTAGATAGGGATAAAAATAAGGTTTGCTATTTTGTCACAGAGTACTGCAGCTTGTGTCTAAGTACAAAATAGTCTTTGTGACGTATTCCTTGTCACCAGCCCAGACCTTCGGACCCACTGACGACTTTGAATAGCTTCTCAGGGGATTGCTGTACTTCTTTTGGGTCAATAGGAATAAAATATTGAAATAATGATTTTGTACCAGGCAACATGATATCTGTTCTTACATTCAACGTCTATTCATGGTTATAATATTGTATTGCATAGATTTGTGTCATCTACATTTTGGTAGGTATTATTTGCTTTCCATGTGACATAACTTATGGTTTTAAATATTATCTAATGACTTAAATGTGCTATATGATATATCCATGTTTGAGAGAAAACATATATAAAGGTTTTCAGGAAGCCTAGTAAGGATTAGTGACCAGACAATAAAGTTTTATAAGGGCTGTTGTATAAATATGTATCAAAAATATTTGGCATATAAAAAGATGTAGAAATTACATTTTTTGAGAATTTGGTTCAGAAATGCACTTTTCAAGTGCTATTATTCCTGAAAAAAATTTACAAAGTTCAGACTGTTTTTCCTAGGACTACCAATAGGTAAAACAGATTTCCCAGGCACAAGGTGAAAGAAACTAAAGTCTACAAAACAATTTAAAAATTAAAACTCCTAAAACTTGGGTTTCTGGTAAGATATAAATTTCTTTTTGTGTGCGTGATTCTGAAGATTGAATCCAAGTTCATCCCCAGCAAGTTTTTATGAGTTGTCCTTCTCTCTCTCTCTCTCTCTCTCTCTCTCTCTCTCTCTCTCTGCAATGATCTGCTTTGGCGCTTGTGATTCTCCTGTCTCTGACCCTTGAGTAGTTGGGGTTTCAGGCATATGCCACTGAACCCAGTGACCAAAGTCTTCTAAAGACATAAAAGTTGAAAGAAAAGATAATTCACAGTTGTTTAATAAAAACAGAAAAGGGAAGACAACGTGTTATGGAACACTGAGTTTATTTGAATTTCACATAAAAAGGTAAAATGTTAAACCTCGTATCCTAACAACAAATAAAAATTAGTAATTCTCTCTATGTTTTATTTATAAATAGAAAGATAATAATTCATATTAGGGAAATTTATTATTATGTAATAAAATTATAATTATATAGTAATTTAAATTGCATTAATTAATTTGAATATATAAAGTTATTTAAAATGTTGTGCATTCTGGCTGCAACTGTGGCCCATTCATTGCAATTGCTTTTCTTCACACTATGCCTATAATGTCACCATTAAGGTACCACTTGCTACTCTGTATGAAAATATTAGTTTTTAACATATCTAACCAGACTTACAAGCTAATATATTATTTTCAGGAGAGCAAAATAAATATTTAAATATTATTTCATGAATTATCTATGCACTGGTTATTTCAGAGAAAAGCATCAAACACTTTACACTTCATGGAAACACATAATTTTACATATAATAATATTTGACATGTAGCTGAATGAATAATGACTCCTACCACAATACAGATATAATAAGAGATCAATAACAGAATTTTTGGAGGAGGAAGGAGAGTAGGTGTTACAAAGTCTATGTGCTGGCCTGGGCTATGTTTTCTCTAAATATACAGGTAATATTTTGATATCATGTTTGAAATTGTTTGTTTAATATCTTATTTTACTAATTTAATATTTAATATAGTTATTCTATTTTAAAATGTTATTTTGCAGTACTGAGTATACAACCCACAACCTTTACTCTGAGCCACTTTTCAAAACTCCTTTTTGCTCCCATTTTGAGTGAAAAAATTTATACGGGAAAACTTAACTTAAAATAAGGACAGGCTGTCACCTTTTCCAACAGTTTCCTGTTGTATTTAGTTATCAGAAAGATGATGTCCTTCAATTCCTTGTGTTTTTCACAGTATTTCTTTGAATCAATTTTCTATATATCATTTCCTATTAATTATATTACATATTAGACTATTATTTTTATATTATAATTACCTATTCCTTTTGTTTAGACAACTCCTATTTCCAGTAAATATGGAAAACATAGTATTTTAATCTATTTTCTACTGTGTTTTCAATCTAATTTTTATTTAACAGCATAAAATAAAAAGTGAAAAATGAAATATTTCTTTTTAAAAATTATTATTACTATATAATTTTAAATGTATTTCCAGATGTGGATCTCTGTTTCTTTAAATAAGTCTGTATTTTTCACACTGTTCCATTAAAAAGTTAAAACTAACAAAATAAAATATTTTGTTGGCCTAAATAAACATTTAAGAATATAATTTTCAATAATCTGAGTAAACATAGGTATTTTTATATTTTTCCATAAAAGTTTCACTTTGTAATTCTTAATAGTGGCTAGTTTTTTCAAGTGAAACATTTGCTTGACTCTACTGCCATCTGGTGGAAATTTCGTACATTATTTTTAGTTAAAGAATAAAAGTATAACAAAGTTCTGTTTACATGTATTCAACCAATAGAAAATGTCTATTATAGTCATATAAGAAATATAAAAAGATAAAAAACTGTAAACAGTTTTGTTATTCTCCTGACACATTTATTATATTCATTTTTAATCTATAGCATATATATCAACATTTGTAACACATTGTATTCCTTTGACCCACACAACAGTTTGCAGGAAGATGTTTCACATTTGTATTATTCATATAAATTGTAATTTATTTAAATATATTAATAGTTAAGTTCTATTAAAGGGTTCATCCATGTTTAATCTGAGGGAATTTAGAAAATTAAATCATTATTTGGTTAATACTGCTTGATTAAATTAGAAAAATCTGGAGAGACAGAGAGGAATTAGGTAAAAATTTTCACTTAAAAACATACCACAAATGTAAATACCGTTTTACCTTTAACGAAGTTGAGCCTGAAACAAAGAAATTCAATTTGAATGAATATTTCTGCTTTGTAAAGGATTCAAGCAAATCTAAAATTCTAAAAGATCACTAAACCTAAAATGCTTTCAAATATTATGTTAATTGTACTTTCATATTATGATATAACAAAAACATAGTCTCTATGGTAGATAATGTCCTTATAAATTTATAAGACAACATTGACTTTTGTTTTAAAGTTATGAAAATTCTCTTTTCATTGTAATTATCCGTATATTTACAGACCACATGCATTTCCCTTCCCTAGCCTACAGATAAATAACATCTGTGTTCTAGTCTCCCACTCTAATTCCTAGCACTCCTCAGGACGCTGGCATCACACAGGTCTTCTAGCTCGTTCCCACCATTAGACTTCTGGATTTTTTGTGCTTATCCTTTTTTCTTTCTTCTTTTTTTTTGGTGAGTTGTGAAGAACCATTAGAAATTCAAGCCAATAATCAATGCTTGTTTCCAAATCTGAAGAGATTTTGTATCATGGCTTGTGTCTCACAACTGACAATTTTTTTCAAACTGATATACATCTCCAACTTGGTTCATTTGACATTTTTTTTATAATCTGAAAGAAATAAAGGAATTCAACTCAGCATTTATTTATTTAAATTTATCTATAAATTCACCTACATTTTACACTTTTCAATAGGTTTAGAACTATATGCCATTCCGTATATTTTTAAAGATTTGTTTCCAAATTGTCAACTAAAATTAATTTCTTATTCTTTAGATATTTTAAGTGTACTTTTTCATATTCTTCTGCTAATCTGCTTGTGAATATTTTAACTTTTATTTTATTTATTTTAGTGATACTGAGGATCAAGCCTAGGCCCTTCAAAACAAGCTACATCCCAGCCCAAGTTGCATGAACTGGGCTTGACCTTGTGATGCTTTTGCCTCAGCCTCCCAGAGTATTGAGAACACAGGCCTGTGCCCTTGGGCCTGGCTGGTATTTTTAGACACTCCTTTTCTCTGTTTTCTTCCTTTCCTTTCCCTGACCATGTGGACGTCTGTATCTGCCCATTTCCATTTCTCATCTTTCTTTTCTCTCCTGTTTTCCCACACTTCTGTACAAGGCAGAAAGCAAATCAGAAAAGAAAATAATTGTAACTTTGGCCATCAATGAAATTTTAAAATAGTCTATTTTAGTAATAAAAATTACCAAGAAAGTTATGTAGTTCATGTAACATTCCAGCAAAAAAAAGTCTGTATCTTTGTCCCTGTTCTAAGACTGTGTGAGATTACTGATTAAAGGAAATGGATTAATTGATCTAGTTCAGTGCAGCCCAATGTTTAAGCTATGGCATGGGTATGGCTAACTCTTTGAACCAAGTTTATAGCGAGAGATAGGAGTAAAAGCAGAACCAAAACACACACACACACACACACACACACACACACGCACGCACGCACACACACACACACACACACGCACACACACAGCAAAACTGTTACTGTAACTAGGCTAGGAAAGAACAGTCTAGAAAGCTGGTATCTAGACAAGTGCAAGAGCCATTTAAAAAGCAAGCCAGGCAAGTTCTTGTAAGAGGAAAACAAATATGTGGAGTAACGGCCAGGTTCTGCCCATCACAGACTCAAAGGTTTAAAAATAAATTCTTTTGAAACCTTTTGTTTGGGAATAAGAGGGTGCTGTGCTTACTCCAGTTGCCTACACATATGGATTCTTGAGGCAAGCCAACTTAATGTCAGAGGATGCCACCACCACGATCCAAGGGGGACTGCTCTCCAGCTAGAGCAGGGATAGACATTGGCATCAGTCCTCGTACTACTGTTACTCTCTCTCTCTCTCTCTCTCTCTCTCTCTCTCTCTCTCTCTCTCTCTTTTCAAGCATACAGAATACAAACATGGAATCATAGAGACTTTCACCCAAATTTTAAAGAAAGGTCTGGAAGGCCAGACAATGTGCCCCTGAGCAAGCTATCCATCAGTCTGTCAATGTGATGCTAAAGGCGCAGTGGACATCTCCAGAAGTTAAAGGTGTTGGAAGTGTGGCATGTCTGGAAGGGAAAGACACAGCCAGTGAACAGAGCCAACTCTGGATACACTGAACCACACACATTAAATGTAGAGCAACACAAGCTCTTTGGAACTCACATCTCACTGCAAGCTGTCCCCAGTGTTGAATACAGAACAACAGGATTTAATATTTACTCTCTGGCTTTCTCTATTGATTTGATTAGATTTTTTTCTATCCCTTATTGCTACCTTTTAGAATGGTAATGTAAGTACCTTAATTCATTGATAATTTCAAAGGTTAGCCTGCTGTCGGGATGTAACCCCCAGGTCGGGGTTGACCTGCCAAGGTGGATTTTTGTCTTAGGCTCCTGGCTTCTCTGTCTGCTACCAGCTGCCACGAAGAGAACAACATTGCACTGCATTGTGGCTTCATCAGCATGTTTAAACCTTGAGGCTGGATAACCATGGACTAGTCCTCTGTATTCGTGAGTCAAGGGAGTATATCACTTTTCCTCTAAGTTGTGGGTGTTAAGTATTTTGTCTCAGCATTGAGATATGGCCAATACATAGTATTTTTCATTTTTGTGATCATCCGTTCAATTTATGCTAAACACTTGCTTTCTGCCACACTGTATACTGGTCTATGTATGAGATGTGAGTACCAACAGTCGCCCTTAAGGAGCTTATACTATAGTTCAGAAAAATCTTTGAAATTTTCCTTTTAGCTTTTCTAACAGATATTTTTTTTTCTGTTCTATTCTATTACTTTTTTGTGAGAGTTCCTATTCTTTCCTTGTTTTACAAGGTTCATTGGGATCCACTCAAAAATTTGATCCCTTATTCACCACTCCTCTTTCTCTACATACTCTTTTTAGGCAGTTTCATTGACTTTCCTTGTTTCAACTACTAATTATAATCTCTCTTTTTTCCCAAATTTATTTGTCCTCCTAGACCTCTCTTTGCTGTCAGTGATTAACTAATCAAGCTCTTTGCATGCTGTGCAAACATAGGCAACTCATGGGAGCCTCAGAAAATGTCAAAATTGAATAAATACTCTACTCTTGAGGCTTATTTCTTTGCTTTTCTTGCTGCTGACAGTATTTAGTCTATTTACCCAAACTTGAGTCTGAAAGTTAGTCTTGACTTTTTATTTTTTCCCTTATATTCTCCTGTTATTATTCATCAGGGTTATTTATTCATTTATGTATTCATTTATTTTAGACAGGATCCCACTCCTGCTTCAGCCTCATGAGTTCTAGGATTATGGGTTTACGCCAACACACCCAGCTTTATTCATCAGTTTTTTTTTTTTTTACTATCACTTAGATTCCAATTCTCGTTTAACTAAAAAATAAATAGCTGTATTAGATTCTTTTCCTCTGTTCTTCATATCCCTCCTCTCTACACACATCAGGATGCCCTGCCAAATGCAATTTACAATAATTATCAGAATACTTTCAATTGTTCTTAATTTGTGGAGGGATAAACCACAGTCTTCCCACCTGTCATCTATCAAAAAATAGTTTTACCAGTGCCTGACACTTACACTCAAAAATAATAAAATGCTTTCTGTATCAAACACATATCACATAAATCATGTATGTTGCTGTGGTGTGGACCTGAGGTGTCCCCCAAAAGCCTCATGTTCCTATGGATACAGGGTAGTATTTGGAGGTGGGGCCTGGTGGATGATCGAGCCTTGACCTAGATGGGCATGTGCTGGATCAGCCCTGACTCCCAGATTTCTCTGCTCCACTGTGCTGTGAGGGTCTCTGTCTCCTGAAGCACAGACTCTTGCTCTAGCTCTAGCTGTGGCCCCGTCATGTGAATCCGCCATTTTCCAGCTGCCCACCCACAGGTGTGTGGGGTGATATCTAAGATGGCGTGGTGGGAAATACCGGAGGCGGCCACCTCGGGTGTTTACCAAGGAAGACAGTTGGGCCAAGCTGTTTCCTCCCTGGTGGACCCCGCGTGATCCCAATACAATTGCTGCAAGCGCCGGGGCCTGCCTGCATGGGCATCTTGCTGATTGGCTTAACGTGTGCTTAAGTCGACACCATGTCAAATTGCCTGCTCTTCCTTCCTTGCCACATTCTCCCTCTATCCTATATAAGCTTCTGTACTTCCTGAATAAAGTGAGTTCCTGCTTTGATAGACTCCCGGCTGGTTCTGGTACTCTTGGGATGAGCTGCTCGCTCACCTTTCCTCTCCCCCGGCCCTTGTGTGGTGGCGAAACCCCCGCACAGGTGGACTAAGACCTTCTGAAGACTCTAAGCTACAATAAGTCTTTCCTCCACAAATTGTGGATGTTGGGTATTGAGTTACAGAGACAAGAAAGCAGCTCAGACATGTGTTTATTAACATGCCTCCAAGTGTCTTCGCTTCACTAATATCACTCTTATTTATGAGTTCACACATCCCCCCAGCAACATGAGCTGATGCCATATGCTTTTCTGGGTTTACACTTGTGTAATTCCCCAGTCTTCTCTTGATAACACTATCTATGACCATTAATCATAATCAGCACTAGCCCTCACTCTCCTGTTTTCCCCATCTGTTTCTAATAGACCATAAAATATGTGTAAATGCTCATAGAAGGTAAAAAGCACAGTGCCTTTTCAAATTAAGTAGTCCAATATTTCATGAAAAAATGGTTTCAAAACTTCTCACTGCATTGTAATTGCACTATCTATAAGGTCACTGAGACACAATGTCCTTCTCTCAAACACTGACGCAGGAGATATGTAATTCGGCTCACAATTCCAAGGGATTCATTGCAAGAGTGGTTGGATCCAGTGCAGAAATATAGTGGTAGGACAGTGGAGCAAGGTTACAACGGAGCACAACTACCCAACTTATAGCAGACAGGAAACATTGCTGGGAAACTAGCGAGGAAGGGAGAGCCAGGGGCCAGACAGAGTGCCCAAGGACATGCCGCCATGATCCACACAGACACAAAGGGAAGCATGTTCTATTAATCTCTGTCAGCTTCCTAGCCCATCGAGGCAACACAATGAAGCCTAAAAAACTATACTAGTTAAGGAAGTGTGCCAGGGTGGGTGTGTGCAATTAGTCTCATCCTACAGCTTATCTGATTAAAACCCACAACAAGTTTTTTAGTATATTAAAATGTGATTTGCCTTTTGTTTGTCCCAGTTTGAAAGTTCTTAGTATTTCTATGCCTGATATTGTTGGCCAGATCTTTTCTTATCCTTTGCTTGTTTCTGAAATTTTTTCTAAATTTTGCATGATGAAAGAAACCTTTAATATCCTAAGTTTCTTTTCCTACTATTTTTTCATAGATAAATGAAAATTGCTATGTATATTAAGTATTTAATCTATTTATATATGCCTTTTTCTAGTTCACTAAACTAAGTTTCATAAAAACTAGATTTTTAGGTAATTTATCTATCTATCTATCTATCTATCTATCTATATATATATATATATATATATATATATAAAACACTCAGAGTACTAGAGTATTTAGGTTTGTTATAAATACATGAAAGAATTAATATATGACAGAAAAGATTCATTTCTACCCTGGCTTGGCTTTAGTTTAAAAATATATATACAATTTCTGAAAAATGTTTATGAAAAATACATTAATTGAAAAAATAACCTTGATGATATATGTAAAATAAATTAGTCAGGGTTCCAAATTTGTAGATGAGATTATTTCTTCTTAAAGAATAATCAGATTGTGTGGAGATTTGTGTGTAAGCCTGGTGTTATTAATAAAACAAAAAGTACTGAAGTTTCTTTGAAAGGTGAAGCAAATAAATATAATCTCATTAGTATATCATACAAGTGGAGAAGCAAGATGCATATAAAAAATAAGTGAGGAAAGAATTAGTACTCAGAAGACACTATGTAATAGAAGAGATGCATTGGAATTAATACATCTTATTAAAATGTTCATCTTTTTTGCCTGTCTACTATGTTAGGAATTTAAATATTACTCCTATTTTTCAGTTTCAAGGCAAAATTTTAAGATATTTAGAACCTTAATTATCTTGAATTATATAAAGTAAATCTAGGTAAATAAATCAACACAGACCTGTATAAAGATGTGGATAGATATAGATATACATGTGGGTATAGACATATTAAACACTTGCAGAATCCATTCATGTATGTGTCAGTACCAATGAATAATTCAGAATCCAAGGTATTATCACAATATATCACTACAATTTTTAGTAAAATATATCAATGCTAGTCAGTAACTAACTCCACTTCTTTCTAATAATTATTCCAGTGCTTCTCTAAATGAAATGCGTAAAATAACTAAAGATAGACATGTATTGGAGATCTAAAGGATATTTGTATTCCTAAATTAGGAAGTTAGGGGATATCAAATAATAGTTACAAGCTAATAGGCTAAATTTAGTCAGAGAAAACTATTTTATACTATTTGTGTATAGATAAATAGGTGATGATTACATGTAGGTGAAAATCGAGTTTCATATACTTAACTAATAAGAGAAATTTAGATCAACATTTATTCCAATTCTTTATGTGCACACTTGTTAATTATGAATAAACTGATGCATTTGAGGCCCTAAGGAAGCAATTCTGATTGAAAAAAGTAAAACATGGTACCTATTTGAAGAAATCAGATAAAATCATGTGTTTTGCTTGTATTCTCTTTTGTCAGTAAGGACACTACATGTATCATAGACAAAAATAACATGACACATTAGATAAGATATAACGCTGATTTCACATTTGAAGAGCAGATACTCAGAGATAATACACAGGCAGGGGTTCCAAACCCTGGGTCCAGAGACTTGTATAGGTTGCAAGCCTTGAAAATACAAGACTGGATCTCTTAGACAGAGGGACTGATATCTAGCAAGGAGGAGGAGCACTGGTTCACAAGTCCCGCCCCAGCCAGCCATTTCCTGTTCCTTTCTAAGGCCCCTGCTGGTCTCACAGGAGGCAGAGTTTGGCCCTCAGAAACGAGGCATACCACTAGAAAGCTCTACCGTGTGACAATTGTGTTGACTGGGTATATATTTACGCATTTATTTAGAACTTTTGACTATCAATATTAATGCAGTGTAAATATTTTCAGATATGTTCTAGAGAGTCAATATTCATTCTGCTAGTAGTCTTTATCCCTCGGACTTAAGGCTTGTTTCTGTTAAATTGGTTATCAAAATCTTACTTAAAATGGTTGAACAAAAAAGAGCTAGTTAGATATTTCATTTGAAGAAAAATTATCAAGGGACTGGAAGAATATCATAGTGGTTAAAGTTCTTGCCCATCAATGGCAAGGCTGTGAGTTCATTTCCTCAGCACTACATAAACTGGGTATGTCAGGACATGCCTGCAATCCCACCCGGTAGCCTGAAGAAGGAGGATTGTCGTGACTTCGAGGCCCGCTTGGGCTACATATCAGGACCAGCAGGACTGCAGCACTGTACCCTGTCTTAAAATAAATAAATATTCTTTAAGAATAATTTCTTTTTAGCAATCTGCCACATATTGCAAACTAAGCATTTCTAGTTTCCTGCCAGCAGAAATTTTTGGGATTCTCTTTGTTGAAACTTTGATAGAATGACTCCAAGTTCTTAGGTGAGGGCCGCTTGGATATTGATTACGCCTCATTAGAGTGAGAGAGGATGTATTCTCTCCTCTTTCACGTTAGGGCTGAAATCAAACTAGAGCTGCTAGTACTGCTGCTGCAAATGTGATTTTACAAAATTGTTCATTGAAACATCAGGAAACTGCAAAGAAACTCAAAGCCTGTGTGCAATAGTGAGGCTAGCATGCAAGTCTGGATTGTTCCCTGTTCACCAGGAGTAAGGATTGGAGCATATTGGTTTACTTACTATAGAATAGAGGTATAAACCTAGGTGATGTAGCAGTACATGGAAGAGAGTAACACTTTGAAACAGAATTAAGGATGCGTGCTCTCCTTTGGGTACAGCCATAGGACTAGTTGAGAATTGCTTTTCAGCACTTTTTGCTATTACTTCCTTTATGTTTACATTCTGGAATAGATTGAATTCACTTATATCTCAGACATGTATATTTGCCTTTTACCCAATTTAATTATTGATTTAAAATTCAGCACAGTTTTTTTTTTCTAGGATTAACGCAATTCTGCTCTATTCATTTACCCTTCTGGTGTTCAGCTGTTTCAACAAAATGATCAGTTTTGTATGGAACTGAGAAAATGGAGGAAAGCTATTTTAGGTAATTTTTGGCATTTAGAATTGTAATACAGTTAATTTGATTGAAGAATAATAAATTGTTAACATGACTCTAAAATCTTAATTACCTAACTGGTGACTGATTTGGCTCTGTTAACATGATTTATTAATAATTTTTAGAGAATATTACATAAATATTTTAATATTGTATTCATGATTAAACAAAATTAGACACAATTGTCATTTACTATTGTGTTTCAGGTAATGTCAATAAAATTTCCAATATATTTGCTAGTGAACTTTTTGTTCAAATGGCTCATAGAAAAAAATTCTATATTTTAGAACAAAAATTATTTGATAGCCAATATAAATGTATACATGAGATTTAAATACATATATCAATGCATAGTTGAACGTTATGGAAAGTTTTCTTGTCCTACAGTTTAATCTGTAGCTTATGTCATGATCTTCTTGAATTTTTAAATTAATTTTATTATGAGAGAATTTTCAAATAAGAAATTTGTGGAAGTTAATCATCAAAGTGACACATTCTTTATATGAGAATACATATGAAATTACTGTCATGAATTACTACTAGAAAATTCCATTTGCTATTAAGCCACTAAAACCTGTATTTTGACTAATGTTTTAGTTAAGAAGTATGTACTGGCTAGAGGAATCACACAACAGTTAAAGTTTTTGCCTAGTAAGTGCGGGGTCCTGAGTTCAATTCCCCAGCACCACATAAAATCTGGGTAAGATGGGCACATGCCTGTAATATCACCACTAGGAAGGCTGAGGCAGGAGGACTGCCATCAGTTCAAGCCTAACCTGGGCCACATAGTGAGCTGAGGACCAGCCTGGGCTACAGAGAGAGAGAGACTCTCTCTCTCTCTCAAAAAAGAATGTACTTGTTAGTGATATTTCAGACACTCCATGATAAATAGGGATATACTAAGAAATCTTCCTAAAATATATTGAAAAGAGAAGAGTGAAGTCTATATAACCTCGCTGTCATTTATTCTCGTGTATATAAATGAGCTAAACATGCTAAATTTAATTAATATAATAGTAGTTAATGCTAGACATCTTTGCTGAACTCATCAACCACCATATAGCGGCATGTTAATAATCTAGCACTGTCAAGATTTTATCTGTATCATATGCATTTTTGAACACATTTTATTTACCAATAAACCAAAATATTTTGACAAACATCACCATTCTGTGTTTTGCCTCCTTCACTTACATGCCCACAATACCACAAAATTAATTACGATTTCTTTGTCATTCAAATATGCATTTTCTTTTCAGTTTTAATAAATTATGAGTAACATTATCACCACTTATACAATCATCTAAAGTAAAACACTGGGACTTATTTTCAACTACTCTTATAATTTCGTCAGATGCTTAATTACCATGGAGCTCTCAGTGACTTTCAGTATCTTTCATTATCGTGTCATTTAAGCCTTACACTCTAATTTAGCAAAATATAGACCACTTACACCTGATGGCTTTGTCTAGATCTGAGAAGTGCCTTCAAGAGCTGCATGTGTGGTGTGTAATAGCAAAGGCTACTTGTAAGCCTGAGGCAGGAGGCTCTGAAGTTTAAAGTTGTTTGGGAGATTTAGGAAGACTGGAAAAAGAAGGAGAGGGACTGAAGATACAGCTTAGTAAAACAGTGTTCATCTCACATATCTACCCTATGTTTGATCTATAGATTAAAATAAATAAATAAATAAATTAAGTAAGCAGAATTATACCAATGAATGGAATAAAGTAAATTTTATCGTATGCATTTTTTGACTTAGTCCCAGCAAAGAATATTTTCTTCAAACACTGCATCAAGCTCCATCAGTCTTACAAACAGACACTTACTATGATATTCTTTTTTTTCACACTGACGTTTTACAATTTCATCTACTTGAAATTTGTAATAATTTTCTTAAATTACTCATTTTCTTTTAAATATTAGAGACACTGACTATCGTGAATAGCTAAGGAAAACTATATGCACCGTCTTTCTGAAACTGAACATGTGCGCACAGTCGATTTTTGTTTAATTTTAAGAAATTATAAATATACTGAAGCTTGTTATGGTACTCAAATTTAGCGTCAGAACAAGCATTTCTTGATAGCACTGATTATATTGTACTTCTGTTAGATCATTGGTTCTTTGTAATATTTCCTAAAAAATTGGAAAATATTCTATCACTAATAACTCATGGAAATTTTGGTATATTACATTTAAAAATAAAACACTTCCTGTGGAACCCTAACTGAGATGGGGAAAACGCAAGGCAGAAGGTGCCTTAACTCCAATAATCTCATCTGGGGACTGGCAGGAATGGGACCATTCGATTTATGTTTGTCTCTGAAATTCTATAAAATTAAATCTAATAAATGACAGTGACTTACAGTACCTGATCATGGCACAGCACGGAGTTCCAATTATTTTCAGTATACTCTTGTTATGCCAAAGATGCATGTATTATTTATTGTCCTACATGAATATCGCCCAGATATATTACATTGTTTTTAGCCAGGTTTGCCAATTTGAGAGAAGGTGTTAACTTCTAAGAAAAGCATTTAATGAAGCTTGCTTGCCATCTCTGTTTTAAGGCGCATAGGTGAGTCCTCGTTGGGAAGCTGCGCTCCAGCTGTAAGAGTGCAGACTCTCTTTTGTGAATGACAGCATTTGCAATTTAGGTCCATCTGGAACACCTCAAGCATTCAGTTCATTTATTAACTTATTACCAGGCTTGGCATATGAATTCTCAGACTATCAGTGAGGCAGAAACTTAAATGAAATTAGATAAACAGACTTTAATAGAACAGAATGTGCATTTGAGATACTGAAAAGAGCTTCCAGTTTTTCATTTTTAGTAGTGCCTGTCTATTTATCTCTTGATGCCAGATTAGTATAAATTAGGTTTAACATAATTTTGCAATAGATTTTAAGACTACTGTGGATAAAAAGAATTGAAATAACTATTTTTGCCAGAAGAGGGAGATCTTGTAAAAACATTTGGTGCCTAAGTTTAAAACAATTCTTATGTTTTCATATATGTTGGTTAAAAAATTAAAGTTTTAGAAACTTTTTTATAATTAGATGAGCATACTTTTAAAAATACTTTCTGGAAATGTTATACATAATATTATTGAAATATGTATGCATATATAGACCACATATAAATACTACCTATATATGTATATATTATAGTACATAAGGAAATATGAAATATACTAAATATTACACTAATTTTTATTATTTGTAATACTTGAACTAATAAAAATCAAGTATAGAAAGATGAACAGCTTAGTGGTGAAAGCTCTTGCACTGTAAATGGAACAGCCTGAGTTCAAACCCTCAGCTTTCCATAAACAAGGCGTGCTGAAACAAGTCTGTAATTCCAGCCTTTGGGAGTCTGGGGCAGGAGGATTGCTCCAGAGCTACATAGTACAGGACCAGCTCAGATTACATGGTGAAAACCTGTCTCAACAAAATAAAATACAATAATACAGACTGAGTAAATATTACTGATTTTATTTACAAGACATTTATTCATCCCTTTAATTAAAATAAAATTTGTCTCTTAATAACCCTAAAAATCGGAATGTCAAACAACACCATACATAAAAGCAATTTTAGCATTATTAATCTGGAAGATTTAATCAAATGTCTGATAAAAAATATGTATACCTATATAACTACATGGGGTATTGGTCTCTCTTTCTCTCAGACATATGTATATATTTGTATAAATATAAGTGTTCAAGCATAGGTACTATAATGGGAAAGGACCTGGCTTTGTCTTCGTGCTGGTTATGGAATACGTGAAAGTAACCACAGATGGGACACTAATTGTACCACCTGGAGGGTTTCATTTGATGAATCTGTGACATGATATGAGGAGAAGTTCATTAATGTTTATTATTAATTTTTCCTCTTTTTAATTCCCACAGTCTATTAACTAACATTTCTTTTGTTCTAAGCACCACCAGTGATATTCCAACATATCCATATGCATTTCCAAAAGCTATGTCCATCTTTAGCTTAAAAGTTCCAAAATGTTAAAAAATTGATATTATTATTAAATAGTCAATGTCCTACAAATGATTTATTTGTCGACCTAAATGATGCATTTTTCACTACAATTATTAGATTCACCTTTCACTGGCTTTTAACTTTAGAACTACCATGATACATTCCTACAAACATGTAGACTCCAGAGAAGGATCAAAATTTTGTGTTACTTAGTCTAAATTCTCTGCAGTAGTCCAAACTGGGAAATGGAGAAAGCAAAAGATATTTGATTGCCTGCGGTTCTGATATTTTCAATATCTAGCGCGAGAACCCATTCTAAACATTTATAATGTAAATTAAAATATGTGCTCTACAATAAATGTGGCCTTTTATCCATCCAGCCACCAAATAGCAGCCCTTTTTACTGAGAAATGTTTAAATCTTCTTTACAATTTCTTGAGTCTGTTAGTAGATTTTCCATCTATAGCTTAATTTAGCCTTTCCTGAATCATCTTAAAATATCTATATATCTCTAAAACTTTTCAAACTTCCTCTAAAATGATTTCTAATTTTTATCACTAAATGGATGTGAATGACCCTGTTTTCAGCACCACTTCCTTATTTTTTTCAAAATAAAACAGGTACATCTGTGAAAAAAAACATTAACTAAAATACAGAAAACTAACAAAACGCATACAATATGAAAGCTGTTGATGTTGAGTGTGGATTATTACCTAAATTTCTCTCTAGCGATAAGAGGCTGTAGGCAGAGCACGCAGCATGATGACATGTATGCAATGCATTACTATACATAACACAGTATAATAGTCTGAGAATGGTTCACTATGTAGATAACAAAAATTTGAAAGCATGTGTGACATTGATAAACAACACAGTGATGATAATAATTTTGCCCTGAAAAGTAGAGAATTCTAACTATAGTTCTAAAATTTAAGTTGTTGAACACCAACATATTTCAGCGCTTTCTTTCTAGCTTGGGTTTTAAGTGTTACGTGATAAATACAGGCAGGAGCCGAGTAAGGCATCATTTCTTCTATTGCAGTTTTTCTAACGTGCTTATATTAACTGGCTCTCTATTTTAAACGTGCGTTTCAGTGATCTGAAGTAGCGTCTTGTTAACTGGGATTGGACCTTTCACTACAGCTTGTTTTTAAAAATAAGAAAAAGAGTACTGCAAATGAAGAAAACCAGAATTTTTATTATTCTATTGCAGGAGGAAATATGCAATGCTTTCTTTAGGAAATAGACTTTCTTTGTCTCTAGGCATTTTAAAAATTTTGATTCAAAACAAGCCCCTCAATCTCACAGAACCAGCTGTAGAAATACCTCTGTTTAACATTTTAAGGAAAAATAATCAATCCATTATCCCTAAGAACATATTATGTTGTAATCTTTTCATTTTAAATACACATTGCCAAGTGGATCCTTAAGATAACTGTACTTCTTCAAGTTAATTATGAATAGCATACATTTTGGAGAAAAAAAAAGATGCAGTATCTTCAGAACTATGTATATGCACAGACCGCCAACAGTTGATCTCTAATGTCAAATAATCCCAATTTGTTTTAGTATTGTTTTATCTTTATAACTATACAAAATGTATTTTTCTCCACTGAGTCAAATTGGAATATTTTACTTAAAAAAAAATCCGTAGAAATATGTAACTTCCAAAAGTCATGTAGGATATCAAGTACAATATCTAATGAAAGAAAGAATGGTAGCATAGTGAAGACAGATTTACATGTATATATTATTTTTTGTTTTAGAGAGAATATTTTTATATTAAGAGCAGCCACTTAATCACAGTTACAAAAAATGAGGGAAAAATAAGTTTTATATAGAGTTTTTTAAACCATATTTAGCAGAAGAAAAGTAAAGTTAAAGTATCAAGTGCCACAAGGAGGCTGAATTTCAGAGTGGGTACGAAAAGGAAGAATTTGGGCCACACTGATTCATCCTTGTCTGCTTAATCATCCTCTGTTACCTTTTATTTTATTCTATCACGGCTTTGATGAATCCAAATGATTTTCATTGTTTCAGTTCATTTTCCAAATAAACAGTCAGAAGGAGCTGATGATAAGGCAGTAGCTTTTATTTCCATTTCTTTGGGTCTAATTTTTTTTATTCTACTTCAAATAAAAGTGCTTTTCTTAATTATTTGAAGTGTGTTATCTATATTCCTGATGCAAATGATTTTCATTATGCCGGTCTTTTATAAAGCTGTACTTTTAATCTCTCTCTGTCTTGTTTTATCTTAGTCTAGGGATATGTATTCATTCACTGTTAGGAAAACAATTACTGCTAAAAACACATGCCTCAATATAGACATGTAAGTCAGCCAAAAATTCTGGAAAACTCGGTAGTCATCAGCATTTTACACGAAGACCTGTTAAAATAAAGTCACTTCAAGGTTAGACTCCACTCCTTTATACTCTCAGGTGAATCACTTCTCTTCTCAGGGTAAGGATTTGTCTAGAATGACTCCAGTTATTTAAGATATCACATCCAAATTTTATGCAATGTGGCAAAAGAAGCAAGCAAAGGCATTTTCAAAGGCACAAGTGTCTTTCTTTCTTTCTTTTGTTTTTGTTTTTTGAGACAGGCTCTTGCTCTGTGGTCCAGGCTGGTCCTGAATTGATTTCAGAGCCCAGGCTGGCCTTGGACTCTCAGCAATCCTCCTGTCTCAGCCTCCTGAGTGGTGGAATTACAGGTGTGCGCCACCACATCCAGCTTTTGTGGTGCTGGGGAATCTGACTCGGGTACTTAGCGCTTGGCTTAGCACTTGCTCAAGCGCTTTAACCGCTGAGCCATTCCTCTAGCCCCTGACACAAGTGTCTTTCAACGCTCACATGAAAATTAAACAGCGACATTTACCAGGTACCGAGCCAGTGAGATCCTCCAAAGAAAAACCGAGTTAAGTACTTCCAACATACAATGGCACAGGGATGCCAAAGAGATGAATGAATGGACTGAAAGTAACAGGACCAAAACAACCTAAATCTGGAAGTGCAAGGGCTCAATTCTGTAGTCCAGGGTCCCGCACTTGGGGTATACTATTGCAAGGTATGAACTCCAAAGGGCTTTAGTGGCTCTGTGCCAACAGCGTTACATCTGGCTCTAACCTCCATCTTATGTGCTTTAGGGTAGCCTTGTCCACCACCTGCAGCCTTCCTCAAGCTTCTCCAAATTTTCAGGGACTCCCTGGTCCTTTAGCCTTCCCCTTTACAAGTTCGAGCATTGCCCTTGCAGGGGCACACTGGCGGGCCTCCAAGCCTTCTTCTGAGATCTGGGTGGAAGCCTCCATGCCCTCACAATTCTTGCACTCTGAAAGCCTGTAAAGGCAGGACCAATGGTTATTGTCACGGCCTGCCACTGGATTGAGCAATAGCCTGAACCTCCTGGATAACTGCTGTCAAGGTTTTCAAGTTTTTAGATGGATGAACTCCAGGTATTTAATCTTTGGCAAACTTTTTTCCTTTGTCTCTGGGGTACACTTCCCACTGTTGTCTCTCTGCCCTTGAGTTAGTAAAGAGTAAGATCTTGTGCACCTCTGAAATGTCTTCAAGGAATTTTTCCTG
This sequence comes from Ctenodactylus gundi, assembly GCA_004027205.1. Lineage (NCBI taxonomy): Eukaryota > Metazoa > Chordata > Mammalia > Rodentia > Ctenodactylidae > Ctenodactylus > Ctenodactylus gundi. The sequence goes on from PVKB01004080.1 coordinate 129,707, forward strand.
TAGTCCTGATGGTACTTTAATTTTTATAATGATAATCTCTTTGACTTCCTCATGTTTCATCTGCTCCTTCCACTGTAGGCCCTTTTGGTTTGGCTTAAATCCAAAATCTTAATATTTTTCTCTGTTATTTTTTTTCCTATATTTCTCCATATAGTTGGCTAAAAGAAAAAAACTGTAGGCAAATGGCAGCATGAACATTGGGTTTACTTGAGAGTGTCTCTGATAGATTTAGTAGTACAACACCCTTAATCTCATTTTCAGTCCAGGTTCCTGGACCAAAATATTTTCTTCCAGAGCATAGTACACATGTTTTTTTAGGCCACTTGCTAAAACAGTTTTCATTCCCATCTGAAAAATTTTAAGCCTAGCCTTTCCATTCGTACTTCTATCAGATCAGTCTTCTGAGCTCAGACCAAAATATCCCTTCAAACTCAGCTCAGATCACTCTAAGGCTTTTCCAGCCAGCATCCTCAAATCTTTACAAATTTCTCCTGAAAAACAGGTCAAAAGGCTTCCAAATCATATGGTTAGGTGAAATCATAGAAATGATCTCACTCCTGGTACCAATCTCTGTCTTAGTTACTTTTTTCATTGCTGGGACAGGATAACTGATGTCCATAGTTTAAGGGATAGAAGATTTATTTTAGCTCACAATTTCAGAAGGTCTCAGTTTATTTATGGGCATGTGATAGTGATGGAAACAAATGGCAGCGTCAGATCCCAAAGAATTCATGGCGTTGCAGAACAGAATTAGGTTTGTGAGAAAGTTGAAACCGGCATGCATCCTTTCAGGTCAAGCCCCATGAATTCACCTATTTTAAACAGGCCCCACCTTCTAACCAGACATGAAGTTCATGAGGCTTTTGCAGCATGCTCCACACCCAAATCACAATAGCTACTTACAGAATTAATATTTTATAAGTTAGTTTAAATGATACATGCATTTTATTAATTTTTAATAGTTAAAAAATACTATTGACTATTATTTGAGCCTAAATATGATTTATACATTAGAATGAAAATCTTTTCTAAAACGGTTTTCATAATTTACTAGTGTAAGTGAATATTTACATATTTCATATTTCATAATGAATATTTGTATGAAACTAAAATCAGTCTTATGACAAATCAATTATAGAAAGCTGATCAAAATTTGAAGGAGGTCAATATTCTTTTTGTTGTTATGTATACCTTATAAAGGTTTTGTTGTGGTTTTACACTTTCATTTAATATGTCTAAAATAGCTACAATAGATTAAATTTATTTAAATTTTTAAATGTTTGGTTTTAAAACTTATATTTTTTCCATATCTATAATTACTAAGTCTATAATTTGGACCATAACTAACATATACACAAAGGTAATGTTTAATGCTTAAAGTAAAAAACGTTAAGATTACTAGAAATCTGGATAATCGTATGGTGCCAAAATTAACTTTATAAATATCTCTTATAATAAATGTTTCATGACATTTTTGTATCTTGATTTGATTTAAATTTTCTCTTTTTTACATTTGTTTCTTATTTATTGTACTATTAGCCACTGTTTATTTTCTTAAATAAATCCTCATCTATATAAGCGAATACTTCAAATTTAATAATACACTGTATTCATTATAGTATCCAGTATTTCCTGATGTTGTGTAAGAGCATATTTTTCAAAGAAATAAATGCTGATAAATATAGCAGTTTGCTAGGTCAGTAACTGAGTTTAAAAGTTAAGTAATCTAATTGTAGGAGGAAGAAAATAGTACAAACTGGATTCCAGATATTTTATTTTTATTAAAGATGATTTAAAAATTAATTCATTATGATTAGTGCCTATCTTTCTTCCTCATCCCTAGGACACAATACTCAAGAATCACAACTTAAGGGAGGAAGAGAATATTTTAGTTCAGAGTTTATATGGTCTAGGTCCATTCATGGTACTGGCCTTGATTGAAGGGCACAGTGGAGCGCCTAACACATCCCATAGCAACAGAGACAGAGTAAGGGACAGGGAGGAAGCCAGCAGGGGAGACACAGCCCTCCAGGTCATGTCCCCAGTGACACTCTTCCTCCCAACCAAACCCTGCCTGTTAACAGCTTTTGAAATCAATAGATTAATCTACTTGATGCAATTAACCCCACAATCCAATTGTCCTTTCAAATACAAAAGGCCTTTGGGGGTCATTCCTGATCCAAATCATGGCATTTAAAAAGTCATACTTGATGATTAAAAGAAAAAAAAAAGAATGTTTTCTGTCTGTAAAGCATAAGGCGTACAATGGAAAGTGTAAGGATATGCCACCTTCATTGATGGATGAATCTAACATTGTATATGTCGATTAATAAGAATTGTGAATTAGAGAATTTTAAAACAATTGTATTCTGCTTCAAAAACCTATAAAACAAATCAAAAACACTTAAGAATACAGAATATTGAAGTTAGCTATCCTTATTCTACTTATACATTATTATTATTAGTGAGTTTCCAAGTTCATATTTTCTCAATATTTTCTTTCTATTTATTTTATTTACCAAATAAATTTATAGTGCATTTTTGTGCTTCCACTTCATCTTTCATTTCTTTAATATTGTGTGCATTTAATTCAGAATGGCATAGTAAATAAATGGCATGATGTCTTGAAGTTCTAATGGTATTGCTGGCTTTGTATTATGTTTTTACTCTCATGGTAGTTTGTTTTCCAGTATTTTAAAATCATTTCATATAAAATGCTCTTTAATAAAGCTTCCCAAGACAGCCTGATAAAGAAATTTCCTTCCAGGAAACTTCTGCATTGGTTCTCATAAGATTCTTCTTTAGCTGAACTCTCAATTAAACCATAATTTTACATTATTAATGTGGTGGGTGTTTCTGCAAGTAATTGAGGTACATTACTTGAATTTAGGCTTGCTATTAGATTTGTGTATTTAATGGTCAATGATTGAAGTCCAATTGACCACTTACATACAGCCTTTCTTAATTTCTTAACTTAAAATGACTTGTTTTAGTCTAGTTATAAACAATTGTACATATTTTTGTTAAAATCAATGTAATATATTTAGAAAATACATACATATTTACCTTAATATATTCTTAGAATGACTTGGAAGACTCAGGGCCTAACATATTCAGCACCTGTTTGGCCCAATATAAGTCTATCCCTGAATCTAGGAAAAGTATTAAGCTACTCAAGAACAGTGTTAATACAGATAATATGATTTCTAGTTTTGGACTAGATCTTGAGTGAGTTCAATATTGAATAACTTAAAATAAGTTTTGGTGGAAATATTTTATTCAGTATATTTTACATATACATTTTAAATTTTATTTTTATACTTGCTACATGCAAAAGTTTTAGTCTTTATAAGGCCAAAGCATGTTTAGTAAGGTTGATAAAGTATATCATGAGAATTCAGAAAAAGAAAGGAGGTCATTTCCTGTTGGGAATTTTATTTATAGATAGTATTTTGAGAGCAGAGAACCTAGAATCATGAAAATGATGTTCAAACTATAGGGAAAAACAAATGTAGATAGGAAATAGATAAGGAGGAGAAAAAACATCCAAATTTCTGGATTACAAAATGTAAAATATCAAAAACAGAGTGAGAGCCATAATGCAGATATTTACAAAGAAATTGATGTAATAGAATGTGAAAGAATTTTTCACTAATAAAGCTTTAAAGATGATAAATGATTATTATATAACTAAAAATAGCAAGTTGTAGATATAGGCTGAGAAATAGGTCTGAGATCACAGTTTTTCAAGTCATAAACTAAATTGTGTTACTCATAAATAATACTTATTTTCCTATGAGTATCTGTGATACTACAATAGGTGACATTTTTAATAAATTAGTATATCCTCCTCTGCCCCAGCGAAGTTGAGCTTGTTGGTATGAATTGTGTAATTTGCTTTAGTTGGTGGAGAAGGGCATATGTGTTCAGACCTGACGCTTAAGCCTGCTTACTTGGTTTATATTGTTGTCTGAGGCACATGAGATGTACCAACAGCCACAAAATATCCTTAGATAACAACTGGAGCAATAAGACTGTGGAGTCGAATTGAACAGGCATGAACCCAACCCCAAGGGTATGACAAGCACAAATGACCTGCCACCTGAAACCAAGCGGTTTCAGGGGAAGCGCAGACCCTTGAGCAAGAAAAGCAAATGCTTGTCGCGGGCTACCGAGCTCCAGGGGTGATTGATTACAATGCACTGTTGCTGCTACTGCTGACTAGTACAGCAGATTCTGTGACTTTACAGGAGAAAACAGTGAGGGTAAATGATGAAATAAAATTGCTTCACGATCAACGATGAAGGTTTCACTGCGTTGCCTGTGTGAGATGCACGTAGTATTTTTGAGATTTGTCTTTTTAAGCCTATACCTTAAAAGTTAAACTAAGCCAACTTTGACTTCTTCCTGGCTTCCATTTCTCACCGATTCTAAAATGACAGTTTTATTACTTTAAAAAATCACATCTTTATGTGACTTCAGGAACAATATTTTGAATAGAATGTTAGGATGTAACGTTGGAAGAAACGCACATTGAATTGAAGCTTGTGCGCAAAGGAAACAGCACTCTGCTTTCAGCTTCTGTCACTAGCATGACAGTACTAAGCGCAAAGTTCAAAACACATAGCAAAACGTTAGCCGGAAACCTGTGCTTCCCTACTTGGGCTGTCATTATTGAAGAGTTTTGTCCTTGGCACAGATGAAGAGTTTTTTTTTTTTTTTTTAAGTGGAAAATTCTTATCCCCTGTGATTCTCTTAAGGTTCTGCACACCCTTCATTTTTGCCTCGCTTATTAACAAACTTATACAACTAAAATATATCTTTATACTCTTATTCAAGGGCATTGAACAGGTGAAATTATTATGAACAATTGATTAAGAAAACAGGCTGGGCTTAACTCTGTTGCCAGCATGTCCCAGACTGATACTTAAAAATCTACGAGCAGATATATCCATTGGCGTGTTTAATCCTTATTCTCCTCTGAGCCCCACAGCTGAATAGGGCATCCCCTATTCTGCGTTGACTGAGGGTTTTCCTCTTCTTGATAGATCACATGTCGTTCTTTTTTGTTGTTGTTGCGGTCCTTCATGTTAATGAGTCCTACAGATACCTAATTTGGGGTCCATGATTTTTGCTTTCTAACATATTTTCCTTTTAATCTTATCATTTATCTACTTTAGAATCTTTCTCAGCACTATTCCCAATTAAAACTGTGGCACCTGATTGGTAATCTCAGCGTTTTGGACAGAAAGACTGCAAGGCTCATTTCCATTTGGATAACTTAGTGAGATTGTCTCTAAATAAATAAATACTAAATTAAAAGGGCTAGTGATGCAGCTCTGTGTTTCGTCTCTAGTACTGGATAACAAATATAAAAAGATTAACAAATATCAGCTGTGCTTCACAAGCTTATGGATTCTTAAAATGAATAAGAATATTTGTAGGCAAAACTATGATATCTGTGAAAAAATTTCGTTCCACAAGCTTTTAAAAAACATAAAGCTTGACTATTTTAAACTGTTTAAAAGTTACCAGAAATTTTTGCATCTACCCATATCACATTCTCATTTAACACTTTTTTAGATGTTCTACATTGTTCCTGTTAGAATTTGTTTAGCACTTCTTAATAGCTATTGTTTGCTTTTTGACTGTATTCAATTAAATGCACCCCCATCTCCACCCAAAAGAGATATTGAAGTTTTTAACCTACTTATAAATATGTCCTTATTTGGTAATATGGTCACAACAAATAATCAAGGTACTATTAGGCCATAGGGTTGGGTTCTAGTCTATTGTAACTGGAATCTTTTGAAAAAAGGATCCTTTTGAACACAAGACAAACATGCATAGAGAGATAATGGTGTGAATACACAGGAGAATTGTCCGTTACAACAACAACAAAAAAGCGCCTGAGTCTGAGTCTACGGAACTTGTAAGAGAAGAATCCCATCTTCCTTACAGCTGTTTCATCAGATGTTTCTCCTTCACATCTCAGCTTCAACAAAACCCTGCTTATAGTTTGATGCTCTCTTACAGCACAAGGATTCCTTGATTTCTTATGTGTATGACAAAGAAAACTTAATACATACTTATTAATAACTTTGCAACTATGTATTAATAAAAATAAAGGAGAGAGAAATGCTTAATTTTAAACTAAAAATGTTTGTCTAAAATGTGTCCAAACCTTACCTAATAAACTAGTAAAATTTTGACAGAAAACAAAGGACACTGTTGGAGTGTCTATTTCCATATATTTTTTCTGTCTTCCAGGCTTCTTTTGGAGCTTTCAAAATGTATTTTTATTTAAATTTGTGAAGATCTTAACTCAATTTTGCTTCATGAAATAGCTTCAAAATATATTACAGAAGAAAAGTATTTTCAACTTTGCTAGTTTTGACTTTTAAGGAGTTATATATTGGCATATTGTCTTTCTTCCTTCCTATTTTAAACATTCTATTTAAGGCCATCCTCATTTACAGAGGAGATCTTTCTTTTCCAGCTAGATCAACATGCCTCCTTTGCTCTTCTCTGATTCTCAACAGTTTTATTCTGACTGAAAATAAAAATGAAAATGTGCTTTTTAAACTCACCCATTCTTCATTAAATCTCTGTGCAACCTCATGTCCAGCAGAAAAGGGTTATGGCAGCAGCAGTTTTAAAGTATCAATTCACTCCTGGGTCTAGAGTAATTATATCCTTTTTTCTCCAACTTAGCTTAGTTGTATGATAAAATAGCATGTAGTGAAATTTACATTCCATATCATCGGTTTACTGTACAAATTCTCCATTGTGACATCGATCGGTCTTAGACTGGATTCCTGAAATCTACAATTGCAATATGGATAAATGTCAAAGGCTGTGTTAAACTTTGAGTGGGAGGATGGCTACAGGAGCCTGTAGGTATGCTACTCTTTCTTTCTTCTTTTCTTTGTCTCTTTCTTTCTTTCTTTTCTTTCTTTCTTTCTTTCTTTCTTTCTTTCTTTTCTTTTTTTTTTGAGACAGGGTCTCACCGTGTAGACAAGGCTGATCCTGAGCTCACTATGTAGCCCAGACTCATTTTAAACTCATGACAAACCTTCTGCCTTTACCTCCAGAGTGCTGGAATTACTGGTCTGTGCCAGCACACCCAGTATATGGAGTATGGAGAATTGATCTCATGGCCTTGAGCTTGCTAGGAAAGTGCTTTAACTTTTGAATTACTCCTCCGGCCCCCAAAATTTACCCTCTCAACATTACTTCCTTGACCTTGAATGCTATTCCAATGTAGTGCAGAGAAAAACAATGCGTAGCATGCATACCAAGCCACCTGCTGTTTCTAATCTATCTTTCTATATTTCCAATATCACATACTAGGAAAACTTTATAGTATTTGTTGCTTATTAGCTTGCTCTTATTTTTAAGTCTTGTTTGAAGCCTGGGACATAGCTGAGTGATTATGAGTAGGAAGACTAAGGATCCAGGTTTAATCCCCCAGCAGCACAAAATAGCTGTGCATAATGGCAAATGCCTATATTCTGGCACTCATGGCTGAGGTGAAGGATTTCCTGGAAGTCTAGGTTCTTCTGGGCTACATAGTGATTTCAGTGCCAGCTTGAACTATATGTCAATCAAAATCCTGTCTCAAGTAAATAATCCATCAATCAATCAATCAATCTTATTTTTTATAACAAGAAAACAAAAAAAATAGAGGTAGAAACATCTATATTTTTAATTATGTGATAAAGTTTTTCTGTATCTATTTCTGGAATGAATGAAGCTTATACATCAAGATTCTCAAATCCTTCTCATGAAACTTTGTTGCAAAATGTTGAGATTATATGAGTACAGCGCCACATATGGATTTAAGTGGTGCTGGGGACTCAAACTCATAGCCAATAGGAGACTCTGTTTTTTTCCTTCCATGAAAAAAAGTCAAAGTAAATTTATCCTCACTGTCATAAATGAAAAGGTTGATCTCATGTACACCCTCAGCGATGAACCATGTAATGAGAAGGACATATTTTCCCTTACTTGGGGAGTAAAATCAGACTCAGGCAAACTGGTTTCTAACCCAGGAGACTAGTTTACCTAGTTGAGGGATGAGTAATTTGTAGTTATATGGCTAAGTCAACCAAATCATAGCAGAGCAGAAATGGCTAGAAAGGAAAATATTTTTATTCATATACACTTCGCATTTACTTAGTTGCATCAGAAATATAAAACAAGAAAGTTGAAGAGCAGCCAGGAACGTCAACTTGTCCTTAATGCACCACAGTTCTATCATAGTTCTGTTTTCCAGTGGTGTTCATTAGTTATTATTTTAACCTTCTAAGGAGGGTGGCATGCCTGTGTGATGAGAGGTGACAACCAACAGGTTACCAATACACATTCTTCTCTTTGATGTAGAAGGACCAAATGTAACCGATTTGGTGCTCTACACTTTTATTACTGCAGAAAAAGCCTTCCCCTCCTCCCACTCTCAGAGATCCACCCCTTGTCTCAGTAATATGACACTTTTATTTGTTATTATAACCTCATTTGATCCAATGGTGCTTCCCTTGTGGTATTGGGTCACCCATTACGAGCCCTGTCTGGAATCATGGTTTCATGGCAGATACTGGACTCTGCTGTGGAGTAGCTTCCGGACAGGTTGACCTCTACTCGCTTTCCTTTCATGAAACGGGAATTCTGACTGAATTTACTTCACGCAGTTGCTAGAAGAATTTAATGAGTTTCTATGACGTTTAGAATAGTGCATAGCACAAAAAAGGTCTTTATAAATGTGCATATAAGTATTGTCACCCAAACCCATTATTATTCATAATTATATCCATAGTTATTATTAAAAACACATAATATTAAATGCATCGCAATTTGATGTTATAATGTTAATAGTTTAATAATGAAATACATTAAATATATATTTTTATAAAAGAAGAAAATGCCTAAAAATTTATACTGGTATTACACAGTCTGTGTCAAGAAAAGTAAAAGCTATCTTGTAGTGTTAACCATGTCCGTCGGGCAAATACTGCAGCCACTGTAGGCAGTCTCATGCTTTTGCAGGAAGTTATTGAATTCAAGAATGGATAAGAGATGAATCTAATAAGTTTTGTAATAATGAATTAATAGCAATAATTTCAACATAGCATTAAATATATTTGGAAATGAAGGAATAAATACTCTGTATTATATTTGTCTTGTATTCAGCAGTGAAGTTTTTAAACAAAATACTTTAACTCACTCTATATTGTAATAAGAATGTGTAACGTGGTGTTCCCTAACCTTATCTATATCCAGTATTTCTTGGTTTCTAAGGCCTTAACCTGGGATGCTGTGAGAATGACTAGCTGTCTGTAAATAATAACTGTACACGAGGTCTGTTAGCTTCTGGCCAACAGGAATTATTACTGACAGATAAATTATTTTCACAAGTAGATCATTTTGAGTTACAATTTATGCTCAACCTTATAGAGAACTTGTTTTCTTTCTGGGATTGGGGGATAATTAGTGTTACATAATTCAGAATGCATCCTACATTAGATACTAATATATTCGTATTAAAAATTAATAACCTGAACAAAATATTTGATCAATCTCTGAGTTCTGTAAAAAGGAGTTTGATATACTAATACCTTCCAGATATTTCATTCCTGATGTTGACTGGATTAAATTGAGAAGACACTGAGCAAGCAACATAATGTCAGTGTGATTATTATGGGATCATATAATAATCTCATTGTGCAACTAGCTCTTTTCACTTCAAAATGTCCAGGCTCATTTAAACATTACTCCAGTGTTCCATTACTATTACAAATATGTAAAATGATTAGTTATAAAGATGATTGTATATGCTTGGCAATTTTTTTAAGGTTAGATTCACTGTCTATTGGACCCCTTACTTTCAACCTGTGGCAAAGTAGCATCTCAAGTTAAAAGGGTGTGGTGGAGCAAAATTTATCACATCGTAGTAAAAGAGAGAAAAAGCAAAAGCCCTGGACTCTCATGATCTCCTTTGGCTGTTATTCCCTAACATCTAGAGATCTCCCACTAGGGACCCACTTCTCAAAGTTTAGCAGCCTTCAAATAGTGGCTCAGAAAACAATTGACCACAATCTCCCAGTAAAAGCCATTAGCACATTGGTCTCTGTGGTACATTTAAAATTCAAATTCAGATAATAACAATCAATATTGAAGCATTCATGTACTTCATGCCTTTCTATGGCTGAATAATATCCTATTTTATAAATGTATAACATTTTCTTTATCCACTTATCAACTGATAGACGTTTAAAATTTTTCTCTTCTGTGATTATTGTGAATAATGCTTCCATGAACATCTGTGTTTTTGTGTATTTTAGATAACATATGTTTTCAGTGTTCTTGAATATGTAACTCTTGATGAAATTCTAAGTCTCAACTTAACATTTTGACTAATATCCAGATTGTTTGCATTGGTAGCTGTACCAGTTACTCTAACAATAATAAAGGGAAAAAATCTGTTTTTTTTAACATCTTTCTTGCTAATTTTTTAATCTTCCTTGAGGAATCTCTACTTTTTTTCTGTTTTCTTAATGACACATGGTATTGACAATTATTTCTTGCTTTTATTGCCCAATTGTTTGTATTCTTTGAAGAACTTAGAAACCTCTATTTTTTCATTTGTTACTTGTCTAAATACTACAGAAGTTTTTTAAGTGCACATAATAAAACATTCAGCTACAGCCTTCAGAACAGCAGGAAGACCTAATGAGATTATGCAATAATAATAAGATCAATTCCAGCTCTTTATTATTTGAATATGTTTTCCATATTAAGAAGGATGGTGGGACAAATTCATTACTTGGCTTCTGAGAGCTAATATTGAGGCCCTATGGCTCTGTTCTCTTAGAGAGAAGGCAATTAGCTGAAGATATGTAGCTTGCCCAAGATCACCCAGCAAGTTATTGGCATAGTAAGAATGTGAACACATGGGCTCTGAATTTCCCATCTGTTGCCTGGATCATTTGGCTGCTTTGCTAGGAGTGGGTGTATGTATGTATATTTATGGTGCATTTCAGGAATGAGCAGAGAAAAGTGGATAGTTTGTACATTGTTTCAAATCGACACAGGGAATTGTAATGGTATCATTTTTCTTTATGCATTGAAATATGTATAGAATATAGTGACAGCTATTATGACATTCTGAAAAACAAATGATGGCATTGTAAATTAAAATACTTTTTCAGAGCATTTGAAGTATTATCTTATATTTTAAGTATATGTAAATAGGGGAAACTGATAAAATTGATTTTATATGGATAGTTTCAATTCTTATGGACACTAGATATAGGGGGATATTTGAAAGTCAGCACAGTAAACTAAGTCATGATTCTCTCTCCCTCTCTCTCTCTCTCTCCTCTTTCTTCCCTAGGAACACAGATTAAAAGAGGAGGCATCTGCTCATATGTCTACACAGAATACTTGTCCACTATTCAAAAAATGCTTCTTTGCTCAATAGCATGGAGAACACAGGCAAGGACCATCAATCACATTGTGCAAATATATGCAGACATTATCTAAAATTAGCATTTTCTGAAAAAGAAACATGTTTTATATTCATAAAAGATATAATTATATTCATTTTTATATACTTTCTTTAGAGTAAAATTGTACTCCACGAAAGAATAATTAGGATAGAACATAAGGCTAATTCACACAAAATGATTGAAGATATTCATAGTGTTAGCTAAAATCTTTCTCCTCTCTTGCAAAATTCCAAAGTGAAAAGTGCCAATGTAAAAACTCTGAGTATGTTCTATAAATCTATCTGAAAAGTATCGGAAATTTCATAGTTAACTCTAATTAATTGTTTCTAATTACCACAGATAAAATTATACATTTCTCAATAATTATACAAAACTTAGAAATCATCAATTTTTAAACTTATGAGTTATACAATACATTTTATGTGGTAAAACTACATCCTAGTAGCTAAACTTGATAAACTACAGTATGCTTGATTTAAAAACTTCATGTGGTTTTATAATTGCTCTTTAGTTTATACTTGAATAAAAGCAAGACCTAGCAGTTCAGTTTATTTCATTTCCCTACTTCTGTAATGTAAATTACTGTGTCAACAGTATAAATGAAAGTAAATTTGGGTGACTCACATCTGCCTATGGTCCTCTACTGGCCAGTGGAAGCCTTTGGTACCTCTTTTCCTTTCCCAAATAAAGTACCTTCTCTGTACCTTGAACACAAAAGATAAAACTTTATCAAAACTTACCACATAACGTCCAGAAGTATGGTTTACAAATGGGTAAACACAAAAAGACGACTTTTTGAATTAAGATTCCAATCTCGTTTATTGAGTTTGTGGGCCAATTTTTTCACTATTATTTACCTTCTAAAGATTGCAAATGGCCTACAATATTCTTGAACAATCTTTTTATATTATTAATATATGCTCTCTATTTCCACTTTACAGTTATAAACTTAAAAGATATTAAGGTAATTCATACATTTCAAAAATAAATAAATATAAATTTCAAAATATCCCAAAAAAGTAGAAAAAGAACACTCGCCTGGGTTGAGATATGCCACTGTGCAGAATAGCAGTGGCAGGTGGCCATGGCAAATGAATTAGCATATGACTCCTAGAAGCCCAGTAGCATCCAGAGAGCAGGATTCCAAGTTTTCCCTCCTTGGATGGAGGCTGGGAAGCCTTATACCAGTTGTTCAAGTGTCAGGCAGCTAAACTCACTGAACAAGAAAAACATGTTTTTCAACAATGCCAGATAAAGATACATTTGGTTTTATGGCAACTGATTATGGGCTGCTGCCCCTCCCAAGAGACATACTTTCCCAAGATACATTGTATCTTGTAATTCAGTACAATCATTGTGTCAATGTAAAACAATTCTTAAAAATATGTGTCTTAATATCAATCATGTGTTTTTAAAAAATAGAAAAGAATTATTTTGTCCAAAATACCATTTTAAAATTCAATCATCTTATCTCTTCTACTATTAATAATTTTATGTACAGTTCTTATCGTTAGATGTGCCATCTCTTTAACCCTTACATCATGTATCATCTTTTACATTAATTCTTCCAAAGGTAACACATACAGTATCCAAACTATATTCTGTATTTTGTATACAATGTATTGTAAACTTCTCACATGAACTATCAGAGTTTTTTTTTTTTATTAAGGTATGCACTCTAATTTCCTATTTGTGTACAGAAAAGTCGTATTATTTATACCATTTACTTTTGAAGAGTAAAAATAAATGTGTTATAAAGCAAAAAAATTTTGGCACCTTCTGGTTTACATAAGTATGTGACTTGGGTCTGAAACAGTTCTTTAACAAAAGAAAAGTGTCCTTACAGCTTGTGCTAAAATTTTCATTTTACATGGATACCACTTTCTCTATTTCGAAGTGCAAATGTACTTCTTCGCTTTTTTTTTTTAAGTTTGTGCATCAAAGAAAACTGACCGGTCCCACTACTATATATTTTCTCAGCAGGGATGTGGAAGTATCTTTTTCTACAACAACCCAAGAGAAATATGGGGACCCCTGTTCTTTCCAAACAATTGTCAGGGAGATCTCCACTCACAGGCTGCTGATGCCCATCACTGAATTTGGTCTTGCCTTGTCTTCTCATATGACTAAAACCCCATTTTACATAACAATAGACTGTGTCCTGTTTTCCTGATGACTTCAATAACAAGATGACAGCTATCAAAAGCTCTAGGCTGTCTATTCCTATTCATAGATGACGTAAGACACGTGCTCAAAGAACATTTTTTCCACAATCAAACACAATCAAATAATACTCATGAAACATAAAAATTAGCAGAATTTATGAAATAGTAGCTTGGATTAAATATTCACCGAAAGCCTATTCTGTTGAAGGTTTGGTCACTGATGTGGCAATGACCAGAGGTGAGTGATCAGAAGTGATTGGCTTATGAAGAGTCTGATGAGCTTCTGAGAGATAGTGGAAATTTAGGAGGAGAGGCTTAGATGAAGGAAGTAGAATTGACCTTGCAGAATAGAATACATTTTGTCCCTTGTCATATGCCTCTTGCATGTTCTCTCTCTCTCTCTCTCTCTCTCTCTCTCTCTCTCTGTCTCTCTCTTTCTCTCTCTCTCTGTTTTTCCCCGGGATGCCATCAGGTGTTCAGCTTTCCTCTGCAGTGTCCTTCCACAACGTAGTTTCTGCTTTTCCAAACACCTGAAAAGGATGCAGCCCACCTGCCATGAACTAAAGATTCCGAAACCATCAATCAAAACAAACCATCTCTCCATTTTTTTTTCTGTCTGGTATTTTGTCACAGTGATAGAAAGTTGAATAACACAGATCGCATTTTTATAGAGTTTAATAAAAAATCTTAATGTAAAACACATACATTAAAGTACATGAAACAAAATATTTTATCCAAGACCCTGAACATCTTTTACTTTCCTCTAATCATGGTATTCAAATTTTTTTTCTGGAATAAAATTACTTGGAGTTTTATGATGAAAAATTCTACCAAATATCTCCAATTATGAAAAATTGACATTACCATTGTATATGATATAATTTCAAAATATTTCTTTTTATTATCTTTGTAGTATAGTTTTTGGTATTTTAATAAACTTTATACATTTATAGTTTGTTTTATTTTTCTAAACCTAACAACCTGTTATGTGATGCTGCACCATTAAAATTTCACAGTTTGAATGTGATATCATTGTTATACCTCAAAAATGTATTACATTTTGATGAGAATAATCCTCGTGGTGTACTTACAACACCAAGTCTTATCATTTTGAAAAAAAGTGAATTTTTTATCTTAAGTTTGAATCTCATGATCCTTTCGATAAACCTTACAGCAATATGTTGTTCAAAGTACAAAAGGTGAAATTAAACTTGGTAACATTAGGTGATATTAGGACCATGCGTTATATAGTATAATAAATTTTAAATGAATCTTTAATAATATTATTTATGTTCATAAATTTGTTCATATAAAATATGAGTTTCTTCACCTATAAAATGGTGTGCCATCAGAAGAAATAAACTCGAGATAAAGAATAAAGACTAATATAAGAATAAGACCACATAAGTTAAATTTTCAGAAAAAAAATACATTTACACTTCCCTCCTCTCTCAGGAAAGAATATTCTGTAGACTCTGACAAATTAATTCCACTGTACTTTTTTAGTATCTTAATTCATAAGTAAATTTATATATATTTATTACACACATTATTGTCTCCTGAAAAAAACACATATAGAGCTAAGTCAAGCTACATTAAGCTAATTAATATTTATATTACTCCCTAAATTTTCATTTTGTGGTAAAAAATACTTAAAATCTATTTTCTCAGGAGTTTTAAATAGTACAATAAATTATAATTGCAAAATATATATCTTGAGCTTATTTATATCTAAATTATTTTTAGAACCTTTTCCCAAACATCTCCACAGCACCATCCTCCTTTCCTATTACTTTCAGGACATGGTGACAGTCGATCTATTCTCTGCTTCTCTGAGATCAACAAATTTCATATTCCACACATATATGAGATGATCTTGCATTTGTCTTTCTGTGATTGGCAGATTTCACTTAATATCCTCCATGTTAATACATGTTTTCAAGAATGTTTTTCACTATTATGGATTCATATAGAATAGCTACACTGCCAGTAAAGTTCTATTGATCCTCCACTCTCCTCTTAAACCTTGGGAATTACTGATCATTTTGCTTTCTTTGTGGCTATTTCTTTCATATGACATCAGGCATTGGCAGTCATACAGGATATAATGTTTGGAAGTTAAACTTTAAGCAAAACTGGTAGTGTTCATTTATACTTCCTCCATAATTCTTCTTAGCTCTTTCTTAGTGCTGAGTGATAATATTTCACTGTCTGGTTGTACTACAGTTTTTGTATATATTATTCTACTGAAGAAAATCGTATCACTTCCTAGTTTAGGCAACCATAAAGCTGAAAAAAAGTCATGTAGAAATAGTTTTTGACGTATATGGGTAAATACCAAAGAGTGGAATTGCTACATTTTATGGTAAGAGTATCCTCAGTCTTCTTAAGAAGCTGTGAAGCTAACTTCCAAAATCGCGACCACATTTTGTACTCTGCCAGCAATGAGTTAGTGTTCCTGTTGCCCCTTCAGCATCTGGTGTAACTGGGGATTCAGTCTGGCCATTTTCCTATGTGTTTTTTGCACCTCACTGTGTTTATCAAAATCCTGAACATTTTTCACGGGCTTCTGCTGCCTATGTTCATCTTTAACAACAAAATGTATGTCCATATCATCTGCCCATTTTTTTAAAGTGTTTATTTTGTCTTAAGCACACTAGCCATTTCATTATTGTGTTCTTTTTACACTTTGGCTAATAGACTTTTATAGAGTATTTTCTAGCAATATTCATTTCACTCTTATGGCTGGTCTTCTCACTTGCTGGTTTTGTGTTTTGCAAGGCTGACTTTTCAATTTTATTAAATCCAACTTATCAATTAATCCTTTCATGCTATTGACCCTTTGTATATTACATAAAATATGATAATTTTACCTATCTATACTTGCTCAATGTTGTCTTCTAGTAGTTTATATTTTAAATGTATGTCTACACTTTGTTTGATTTAATTTACTGAAGATAAAAGGTCTGTGTCTAGATTTGTTTTCATGTGGATGTCCAGTTTTCCTTGGAGTATTTGTTGAAAACACATTCTACTCTTCATTTTACTAACCTAATTCTTTGCCAAACGTGAGTCTCTCTACTCGTACTTATTACAATTCTATTGATCTATTTCCTCTTCTTTCTCTTACATGCAAATAGGTTAATTACCATAACATTTTAACCAATATTACTTCATGTTGGGAAGGGTCAGATCTTCATCCTGGTTCTTGTTCTTCCAAACCTTTTGTTTATTCTGGGTCTTTTGCTTCTCCATATAAACTGTAGAGTAAGTTGTGAGCATTAATAACTCACTGAGATTATTATTTGAATTATACTCAATTTGTAAATCAAGTTGTGATAAACTGACATTAAAGCATTTACCTGTGCATAATCATGGCAAAGATCTCTAGTACTTTGATTTTTATCAAGACTTTACATGTTTTGTCATATCTTTATTTCAGTGTCTCATTTAGAGTTATTTTGATAAAATAATACTGTGTATTCAATATAAATTTCACTTCTCCCCTACTAATTAATAGGAAAGTGATTGACATATATTTTAGCTTCATACCTTGCATCTCTGCTATAGTCACTTATTCGTTTCAGGAGTTTAAATTAAAATATACAATATATTATCAGTTATATATTATATAATAGGTATTAAATACATATTTATATAATGTATAAATACACAATTTAATAACATACATAATTGTATACAATTATAATGCTTTTTGAATGAGACAGTTTCAGTTCCTCCTTCTTTTTCTGCATTTAACTTCCTTCTGTTGCCTTATTGCATTAGCTGCAAACAACACTGCAAAGTTGAAAGTTTTAGCGAAGGGAAACGCTCTTGTCTTGTACTTGATCTTCGCAGGACAGTATCTTATTTACTAGAATTAAATATATTGAACAGACAGACAGACAGACAGGACATACAAACACACATAAATTATCAACTGGGGGGCATTTTTCTACAGCTAAAATTTATTTACTTTTATTTTTATTATTCATTCATTATTTATTTGTGTAGCACTCGACATAGAACCCAGGGCCTTCTACACTGAGCTGCGTCCCAGTGTTACATTGCTTTCGCATTTTTGCTTCATTTGGTTCTGTCGTGGAGACAGGGCCCTGCTAACTGTTAAATTGCTTTAGGTTAGGCTCAAGTTTTAAACTCGCAATGCTCTTGTCCAAGCTTCCAAGATTGTTGGAATTATGGACAAGCGTACCTATGCCCACTTTGCTTGGGGTTTTTATCTTAAGTGTTGGATTTTGTCAAATACTTTTTGTACATCTTATTATACCACAATTTAAATTTTCTTCGTTTTTTAGAGCTAAGGGATAACCGTTATTTGTTTCTAATCTTACAAAAGAAACTTACATGAAAGGAATCAATGCAGCACATGATTAGTTGTGGCGCATAATAATATTTATACATTATTGAATTTGGTTTGCTTCTCAGTCATCTTAACACCTATTGAGAGATTCTGGTGTATAATTTTCATCATGTCTTTGTCTAATTCTAGTGTTAAGGTAGTGCTGCCTTTATAGAATAAATTAGAAAGTCTTTCTGCTCCTAATTTGTAAGAAATTATACAGAATTGATATAATCATTTTTCTTAAATGTTTAGCAGAGTTCTACCAGTGATCTCATCTGAGTCTGATACCTTCAGTTTTGGGAGGTATTAACTATTGATTCAGTTCATTTAATAGATATCATTCATAGTTTACTCTTTGAAGATGAACAAATTATGTCTTGAAAGAACTTGATCCGTTTCATTTAGGGGATCACACTTGTGGGTGTGGAGTGGCTCATTATCTTCTTTTACTCTCCTTTAATGTCACTGGCTTTAGTGATGCTCCCTCTTTAAATTTTCATACTAGTAATATAAATTTTCTTTCTTTTATTTTTAGTCAGTTTGGTTAGGTTGCATTTTCAGTTTTGTTAAATAATTTATCATATTTCAGCGTCAGAAAACTACTCCTGAAATTAACCTTCCTCAAATTTAATCATATCTATAAAATGTAATTTGCCATTGTTTTTGATGGTTACCTATTAGAGGCTTTTCTGCTAGGGTCAGGAAAATGATGAAAAACATTTTCTACTGTCTGTACTGTTCATATTTTACTGGGTCCTGATAAAAAAATAAATGATAAGATTAAATAACAATTGTAAAATTTGGAAAAGATTGGTCTGACGTTAAGAAAATGTGATAATTAACCTAAACAATTTAGCTAAATCTAAGGATTAGAACTAATATGAAAATACAGCAATGTTGCATGTATGCAATTATTGTACATTTGTACTAGGAACAAGAAAGTACTGGAAAATAATGTTACCACAAATTTAGAAAATTAAAAAAATCTTTTAGTACAAATGATTATTTTGGTTATATAAATATAAAATGACTTTTATACATATCACAGCAGGCAAGTTTAACTGACATGTGGAA
The DNA here is from genome assembly GCA_004027205.1 of Ctenodactylus gundi. Lineage (NCBI taxonomy): Eukaryota > Metazoa > Chordata > Mammalia > Rodentia > Ctenodactylidae > Ctenodactylus > Ctenodactylus gundi. The sequence goes on from PVKB01004080.1 coordinate 148,816, forward strand.
GATTGGAAGGACATATGCAACCTTAAAAACAGTCAAAAGATTATGATCAATTGCAAAAGAAACTTCCTCCACTCAGAAAGAAGAGAAAACATTTACAAAAATAGATTGCAGAATTTAGTAATTGTTGATATTTAGGTAGCAATTACTATTTAATGGACAATTTGAAGTAATATAAACATATTGATTTACTTTACATTCATGGTCTTTAAAATATCTATGTCCATCACCACTTTATAGTTGAGCAATGTTATGGTTTGGGTCTGGAATGTTCCTAAAAAGCCTCATGTCTGAAAGGTGATTCAGACATGCAAAATTATCATTGATTCTCTTTGCTGTTGGAAGGTGGAGTCTGTTTGGAAGGGGTGAATCCCTAGGGCTTGATCCGGCGGGGGCAGATAACTGGGACAGGACCTGGATAGCTACATGCTAGGCCCCTCTTCCTCTCTTATTCACACCCTGCACAGCTGCTCTCTGCCTAGCCCTTTGCTGAGTCCTTCCACCATTCAATTCTTAGGTCATGGACTGAGACTTTCTAAAACTGAAAACAAAAAGAAATCCTTCCTCCCTGGACATGTGCATGTCGAATATTGTGTGCCAGCATTGAAAAAATAACTCTGACAAATATATTTAGGCATAAAGAGATAAGTAATGCAATCAAATGTGTTTAATTTGGGCTTTCATTGAAATAGTTAGTGGGTGAAACATTTGATTCTAAATAGACTTGGACCAGAATATATGCACTTCCCTGATTTGTTATATTTTCAATAAACATCTACAGATCTAGCGTGCACTGATTCAGCCTTAATATTCAATGTATAAATATATTTTAACATAAAATTACCATAAATCATTGAAAGCCACAGATTGGTAACATTTTAATGGAAGATTGCAATGACCTATAAATATGACATGTAAGAAATTGGAAATTTTATTTCTGTCAATACAAACATAAACTATCAGACATTCTGGAGATATTTGGTATCATCTGCTTAAAGTATATAATATATAACATATTGAAATTGCCAAAAAAACTTATTTTGCAGACTAATGTGAGTTCTTCATTTTTTTTTGGGGGGGGGCATTTACATTTATTTTCAGTTAATTGAAAATCAATTCATACCCAGACTTAATATATAAATTTCTCTCGTGTTATTTTTTGATATTAATTGAAAGATTAAGTAATTGTGAAATAAGCCTTTTTAATTATAGTAAAGTCAAAGAAGATAGTCTTACAATAATTTATATATTTCTTTCAGCACATGCTTTAATATAGTTCAACTTAATATTTTTCAGCCTAAGGCTGTTGAATCACTGGTCTTTCCTTTTAATAACTATACTTCTGAAGCATACACTTATTATTTAGATAGTGCTTTCCATCTAATTCATAATTAAGAAAATATTTTAAAGAAGATAACTCTAAAATAAAGAACCTTTTAAGACTGTAAGTGAACATATAACAATATCTAAAACTCTGTCATTTTAATATAAGTTATGAAAATGTGGTCTTAAATTATCCATGCTGGTAATCAACCAATTTTGTAGTGTATTTTTTTTTTTACTTTAATGCCATCTGAATGTAAACAGAATGACAAGTTTAATCCCCAGTATAGCCTCTGGAGAATTTTCCTTGATTTCACATAGAATGTGAAAGCTGTAAGACTCATTCAAGACGATTTAGTGTCCTTGAAGAAGGTTGAATAGAGTAGCTCAAATAAGAAAAATGAATTCCCTATAGAAATACAGACTGTCCCATTTTTAAAAGCTAGAAATATTTTTTTCCACACAATTAGCACAAAATTACATTGCAGGGATTTGCCTTCAGGTCATTAACTAGTATTTTCGCTAACAACTTAAAGAAAGGGAAGTGAAAAAAATGATTTTTTCTTTCTAAGTCAGAAATACAACTGATTTGGAATTAAACATTTCTTACTCAAATTTTGCCAACAGCTTTATAATTTCAATATTGTTGTTGTGGCCCTGGAAAGATAAGTTAATTTTTTTAACACATGTACTTAACATCTATCTACTTTAAAAACATAATCCACTTAATTTCACTACATTTGAATTTGTTTCTTAAGAAGAAAATTTACTTACTGAAGAAATTAGAAGTATTGGTTGTTTTTATGAAGCTTCGCATATGTTAATTTGCATTGTGTACAGAGGAACAAATTAAATATTTAATATTGTGATAAGGAATACAACATAAAGAAAACAACAGAATATTTATCAAATTATCTATAATTCAAGGCAAGCTATTTAAAATATGAAAGTTATCAAAGCATGAGACTTTTGATATGACTTTAGGCGTATGTAAATTCAATACCTGCATAGAGCACCAACTTTTCAAAAAATCAAACTCTAAAATATTTTTTTTTCAACAGTCATGATAACAATATGGTCTACCAACAGAGGTCGTACATGAAGCAATTTGGAAAATTTGCTGACAGGGCATAACTTCATGTTGCAGAATAACAAGCACTTCCTAATGATCTGTGATTTTGCATATGCCTAAAATGGAATATAATAATCTTCTGAGCTTTGGAATTTTGTAAAAAATCAAAGATTTAGGTTTGCTTTTATGGAGAAAGCAATGGAGAGACATGGACATAAAGGTGCAGTATATCTTATGAGCAAAGAAAGTAATTCAGTTTCATTTCTCCACCTTGCAGTTGTAGTAGATATTTAAGACAGTGCCTCAACAAAGTGACAAATTAATTACTCAGAATAATTAACAGTTTAATAGAACATAGTTGATTCTGGTACATTTCTCACAGGACCACAAGTATCTCAGAATTGTGCGAAGAGTAAGTTGGCAGTTTGAATATTCTCTTTGGTCTCTTGGTGTAATCACACAGACCACTGGCATAACAACTGCATTCATCTGAGGAAGCAATTTCAATGCAATATGCAGTGAGTATCCATTTCCCAAAAGTGAGGAAGAGTAATTACTTGACAACTAGAGATTTGTTCTTCTGATAGCGCTGTCAGCCACCTTGAGGATACTCAGAAGGGTGCTACAGAACTATAAGCCCTTAGAATGAGGTGGCAAAAGGAAGAAATTGGCGTTTCCTCTCTTTCTGTAATTTAAAAAAGTTACGCTCAAGGTTATCTGACTTAACCAGAGAAGTGGATATTGGCTTAGAGATTCTCCATAGTATTTGATATAGTACCCTACAGGACACCAAATTTGGGCAGGCATGAATGGTCAGGAATAAAAATCTAAGGTGTTCTCTTCCTTTATAGCTTAGCTCCATCATATCTGGTCTGCAATAATTTTTATTTTTTTTCAATAAAATGTTAACATTTTTCAAAAAAAATAATTTATTTTATTATCTTTAAATTACAATTTCATATCTATATTCAGTCTTCATGTAAATATCCAGTTTTACTAAACTTTAATTTGCCATTAGGTAATTTTTTTCTCTTTTAAGATAAAATATGCATTTTACTGTACAGATTCTATATTTTCTTTAATGTTTTCAACAGCTGGCAATTTAACACCTTATTTAATATCTTATTATATTAACATATTATCTCATATGTCTTTCTATTATATTGTTTTGCAAAGAATTGTGTCTCCCTGAAATGTATATGCTGAGGTTCTGATTATTTATACCTCTAGTTGTTACAGTCTTTGAAGAAAGAGATTTCAAAGAGGTGAAGTAGAATGAGGTCATCTAGTTGGACCCTAATTCAATCTGAATGGTGTCACTATGTTATAGAATTGAGACACGGCATATACAAATGGAAGACCATGCAAAGAAACAAAGATGGCTGTCTATAAAGCAAAGAGAGATGTCTCTCAAGAGTGGACACATTTACATCCTGATGCTGTGCTTCCATCTTGACGATTGTCAGGAAATGCATTCACTTCATAAGCAACCCTGTTTGTTCTGATTTGATTTCAGTAACTCTAGCTGAATATATTTGAGTATAGATGTGCATTGGCTGATAGTGTACAATACTATACAAAAATACAGTGTTTTAGTGAGTGATAGTATTGATACGGGATGGAGAACGTGGCTGCCTTTACTTTATGTTATGATAACTTATTGCATCATTAAGAGATTGAATCATTGTTCTTGAGTGTATTAAATGACACTCATTATCCAACAAATTGCTATATGTGCCAGCATCTAATTCTTATTCTTACTTTGTACCGTATATGAGGTTGTATTTAGGCTTGTCCTTAGAAAATTGATCTTTAGAAACTTTCCTAGAAGAGAGGAGTTATAAAAAAAGAGATTATATGAAATCTATACTTCTAATTGGGACTGTCTTTGGAGAAAAATATTGCAAAGAGGTAGAATAAAACGAGATCATAGAGTTGGGCCCCAATTAAATCTGAGCAGTGTCATTACGGTGCCAGTAGGGCTTACCTTAATGTAAATGCGTACTGTATAGATGTTTATTCCCTGTTAGTCAATAGTAGCTCAGAAAACATGAGGTCATAACTAGATGCTGTTATAGAATAAAGTGGCAGGGCACAAAATTTCTCAAAGAGAAATGTGTTGTCACTAATCTCCAATAATTGACTGCATGTACTTGAAAAAGAAATGAAGCTAATTTAGAATAGCCCAATTTTCTACAATTACACTGACTTCTTTTGATTGTCTGATTTGTGCTAAATGAGTTTGAAGATCTTTTTTGGATTATTTTTTGTCAAAGTTTTTGCTTGGTGGAATATAAATGTGCAATAAAATTTATAAGTTTTTATGTTTGTATAACTTAAAGCACTTGTGGTTCTTTCTTGACCACAGCAAGCAGATAGTAACATATGTCGTCTTGTCTTTGCTCTAGAGTAATTAATGTGTACTTTGACATTTTATTGTTTGCTACAAGCATGATTACATTTATATGATACAGGGCCTTAAAAAGCTTTTAGAGTTTATATTTTAAACAGCATTATTTATTACAGAAGTTTTTAGTCACTCACGATGTTTTATTAGTGTAATGAAATGCACACATATCACATAACTTACAGGTGTAAGTTCTTGACACTATAAATGCACAAAATGAACTTAACATTGCAATGCTGAGTTAATGCTTTAAATGTTCAAATGTTGTAGAACTCTAAACAAATAGAAAATATAAAATAAAAAAGGATGAGAAAATTAACTTCATTTATCAGATGTTTTTCATCTTTATTGTATCGAATCTGTCATGTAACAAAACCAATATTATTAACTAACATCCGTCACCATTTGTTTTGGCTCACAGGGCTCTGGGCTGTTGATATAGGCTTGTCTCTTCTGCATAAATCTTCTAGTTCTAGGCTGCAAGGGACCAAAATGACTGATGTAAACAGCGTTTAGTCACTGTGCTTCCTGCCTACAGGAAGCTAGCCCATAAACACAGTGAATGGACTTACTGCTAGTAAGTAACCCTCAACAATGGCTTGGTGGAGATTCTGCTGGATACTCTGGTCATAATCCCTTGATCAAAGAAAGACTCAAGGTTTAGCCAAGATGCAATATTAAGAGTAGGAGGAGTTAATAGAAATGAGGTGGAAACAAAGGTTTTTTTTCTTTTGTAAATTAGAAAACTTGCAAAATTGAATGCTTAACACTTACTTATAGAGGTGGTTGGGTCCCACTTGTCATGGGCTTACCTATTACAATGATACTAATTTTACGTACCTCTTTTTAGTTTAAGCAGCTAAAAAAAAAGATTTAAATACATTTTATTTTTATTTTCCTTTTTGTAATGATAGAAGTGATGATAGATAGACAGACAGACAGGTAGATAGATATACAGAACAGTGACGGATTTTTCTAAGAAGATGTGAAATACTTTTTAAGTAATTTTAATGTTACTAGCTCAAAGATGTATGCTAGAAAGTAAGAGGTTGAAAATTAAAGATTAGTGTGCAATTATGTGTTGTTTCACATATTATAATTTAACATGGATAAACTTCATCTCTTTAAATTTTTTCAAAAATATTATGTACACAAGTTATATGAAATATGTTCAAAATTTGAAACACATGAAGCATTATTTTTCTTTTTCTTTTGTTTAATAAACAGAGCAGGTAGAAACACTTTCACTGTTGTTCATTCAATTAAATGATTTTCTGGTCTGTCATTCAAATAAAGTTCAGCTTGTCACAATTTTGTCAATATGAAATCCATATTTTTCAGATGGTGCTAGCATTTCCCTTGATAATCCAAAAATTCAATTTTCTTTTGGAGAAACCCAGTGAGCCATTTTCTCACGTTTGCTGTCTGATTTATTATAGCTTTTAAATATGAGTATCTTAAGCATAAAATAATTTCTAATCTCAGTCTCATTTTGAATCTATTAATTTTCAGTTGTTTTCATGTAATTCTCTTTTTAAAGAAGCAAAGTAGCGTACGAATAAGCAGTTTTTAGAAGTAGCAGAATTTTACATGTTAATAAAACCAGTTTAATAAGCAAAATAGTTTATACATTGCAATTATTGTTTTATGGGTTTATAATATACCATTCTAAATAAATCATATACCAACAATATCTTGTGAAATTTTATTTTTATAAATCCCAGCACTTGAAAGCCAAGCAGGGGATTGCTGTGATCTCAGGACCAGCCTGGACTACAGACTGAGACTCCGCCTCCAAAAATAAATAAATAAATGAATAATTCTTATAAAGATATTTTCCTTACTCTATGAGTATGCAGAATGACTGACCAATGCTCAAGGAAAGACAAAAGAAACCCTGTGCAATGACACACAGCTATAATCCAGCTGCTCGTACAGGTTGAGGCAGAGGATTGTTCACAAGTTGGAGGCCAGCTTGGCAAATGTACTGAGATCCTGTCTGAGAATTTAAAAGCAAAAAAAAAAAAACAAAAAACAAACAAATAAACAAAAAAGGACTGGGAATTTAACATGTAAACCACAGTTTAATTATTACCAGAATCTCAAAAAAAAAAAAAAAAATGGGAGGAAGCGATCTTGAATTTATTGTTTTCTTTAAATTTTTTAATGTACTTTGAATTAGGGAGGTAAATCTCTAAAAGTTAAAATAAAATAAACATAGTAATGACTCCTGAGTTCCCAGGCCTTTCACCCTGGTCTGGTGCTGCATGCTTGACTGACCCTCTTGTTCAGTTCTTTCCAGCTTCCTAACCGAAGCAACTGATCAGCATACAGACGGCCAGTGTGGACTTCACCACTGTGACCCTGTAGGCCTGCCTGGTAATTCTTTTTGCATAATTTTAAGAAAAGATTAATAATGAAACTCTGAAACTATAAAGCTATAACTTGTGGTTAATTTCAAGCTGCTCACATGATGCTCTGAATACAGATATGGGAAAAGGTATGTGCTATATTGTCTCACTCTCTTTAAATAATGAATTCACAGTTGGATTTTGTTCATTGGCAATAAAATCCCCTATGGGACCTGCAAGGCTAATCACTTATGTTGGCATGATGCAGACTTACTAGCATACAGTGCAAGGAGTATCACGAAGTGGAAAACATATTATCTTGTAAAAATGGGAAAACATTAACAGTAGAATATCTGGCATGTATCTGAATTTCATTTTTATAAGAAATATATTATTATTTCTTAAAAAAATCTTTTCTCCAGGAGTGCCCTTATGACGTAATATAAGCATAGGCTTAATCATTCCCCAGAGGCAAATGTATCTCTGCACATGCAGAGAATTGTGATTCATTAGTTGGTGACAGACTAAGTCATTAACTTGGGCAATTACCCTTCCTTGTTAACTAACAGCCATTGTATAACTCATTATATATATATATATATATATATATATATATATATATATATATATATGATTTGGTCTTTTAATTGCTGACGATTTCAAGATCTCAAGGACAGAATAGAAGAGTCAATATTCTTGGTACAAAATTTGGATCTTAAAATAAATGTACAAGGTTTTGCTGTATATGTATTTGAAGGACAAATTATAAGACGCAAGAGCCTGATGTAGACCTGTATCCCCAGCACTCCTTCCTGAAGGCTGTGGTAAGAGGAGCACAGTTCGAGCTCAGCCTTGCCTGCACAGCAACTTGGAGTTAAAACTAAAACTAGGTTGAGGATGTAGCTCAGAGCAAAGGCCCTGGAATCAATCCCCAGTACCACTCACATACATACACACACACAAAAAGGCAATTAGTTATATTAAACATAAAAGCTAGCTTCTGAATTGCCTAAAAGTATTATGAAATATGTCTAAAATATTATAGAAATAAAACAAGTGAATAAACATGGTACCTTATAAAATTCAAAACACCATCATGTCTAATCACATATAAGTAGTCTAAGAAACTATCCTGAATTCAAATCTCTCTTTTGTTGTTATTTAGGCTCATTGTCTATTATTCTTGGTCAAAACACACATTCATTCTGAAATTCAGTTTCATTCTTTGAAAAAAAATGGTATTTTTCCTAGTGTGGAAAGCAAATTAAAAATAAATAAAATGTTATCTATAAAACTTTCATTTTAAGCCCACCATAATATTGTTAATTAGTATCTCTAACATAATATGTATAAATCTGAAGTAAGAAGATTAGAATTTGTTCTTGGCCACATAATACCTAAAAATTTATGAAATTCAAGCAAAAACACGGTTTTAGACTTTGAATACTTTTATCACATATACAAATTTTCTAAACAAAAATATATGATGCAAAACAATATCTTTGCATATAATACACTTACCATAAATGTAATTTGTTTATATATATATATATTAGATTTTATATATCTATATCAATATATTAGATTTCATATTAAAAATCTTTGCTTTTTACTTCTTACAGATGGAAAACTAAAAGTCAGGTTCCAAGAGATATTAAGAAATATCCAGAGTCTGGAGGAATGGCACAGGGGTTAAAGCACTTACCTTGCAAGCACAAGGCCCTGAGGTCAATTCTACAACACGACATAAAGCTAGGTGTGGTGGCTCATGCTTGCAATCCCAGAACTTGGAATGCTGAGGCAGGAGGATTTCCATGAGTCCAGAGGTTAGCTTGGGCTACACCAGCTGGTTCAGGACCAGCCTGGATTACAGAGAGAGACCCTGTCTCAAAAAAAGGAAGAAAGAAAGAAAGAAAGAAAGAAAGAAAGAAAGAAAGAAAGAAAGAAAGAAAGAAAGAAAAGAAAATCAAAGTAAAAGCATCGAACAGCTTTGGAAAAGAAGAGAATATTTGAAAATTGATGTGGAACTGGGCAAACTTAGAAGATATTATGAAACATAATAATATACAAACAGAAGGAGAAAAGGATAGATCTGGGAGTTCCAGGTGTCTTAGCCATGAATAAGTATAAATTTCCTAGTTGAAGGTAGGTATCCAGGTCCCTTAGAGGAAGAGCGACAGTCTATCATTTCTGAGAAGACATCTGTAGCATCCAAATAACTGCTCTTTTCAGATGATAATGCTTCTTTGCTGGCCTTGAGAAGGGGAATTTATGTGGGGATATTTAGGTGTGGATAATCTTCTAGAGAAACAGAGACTGCTTAATTAGCATTAGGTGCCCTTTATTGCTGGTGATTACTTTTAATTTAAAGGAAAACAAAACTACTCATTAAATATGACCAATTATTTCGGAGAGGCCCCCTACTACAGTAATCCTATGATATCAGGATTTTATTTATCTGGAAATCTAGTCACTCAAAGTATTGGAAACTCACTCAATACAATTCTAAATATTGAATAACAACAATGACAAAAACAAAATAAATATGCACCAAAGGTCTTATGTCGTGGGTGTCATGATTGCCCCATACTTTGGAATTCAAAACGTATTCCTAGCTGGGCTTAGTGTGCATGCAATGAAGGCTGAGGAAAGGGGAAGAAGTGTCACAGTTGGGAGCCCAGCCAGGCAACTCAGAGACTTAGACACACTATGAACCTACATAAATAAATAAATTAACTAACTAATGAAAATAAATACACAGGCTGTGGATACAACTGATTTCTAAGGCTCAAAGACCCTGGGTTCAATCTCATTATTGAAAATCAAAACCTAAACTAAAACAAAATAAAATTAAAATGTCTTAATTTCCTGACACATTACTTCAATACATTTCCTAATATGTTATGCTAATATATTTCTTAGTAAGACATGAAGCTATTTAACATAACATGGGAATGTGCCTTTTTGCCACATAAATATATACAGAACTTATTTGGTGAGATTTAACATATATTCCTTTGTAAGTATTTTTAAAATAAATACAATGGTAGCTGAAAATTTTGCTAGACAATATTGATAACTGTGTGATAGTGAAATAATAGGTATTGTAATACATTATATTTACAACATTTCTTTAAACTCATTGCTAACTTCTGCAATTTTTCACTTTAGTACAAAAATTTAAAAAAATCTATTCTGTTAGTAGTTTGAAATCAAGGAGGAAAGACTTAAATTTGATCTCTTTCCTTCCCTTCAGTTTAACCAAGCTAGTATTACTTTAACTATGATGTAATAATGATTTTTTTTTAACAAAGAAACACAACCGCTCCTTCCCCCAAAGACACTCCCGTTTCTAACTTTACCACTCAGGTGTAAAATTGTTTATTTCCTTATAACTAGAATTCTACAGAAAGTCTGCAAGCTTCTTCCAACATCTTTTGAGATGGAAATAATGAGATTTTTCATTTCTCCTCTATTCCAATTTGATCACTTGTTTGTCTATGACACATCTCAGAAACACAGTTTTTAATATTATCCTAGGCCAAGTGGTCCTACGTAAGTGTTGGTTAGATAGATTGGAAAAATGATCAGGCAGTGGAATTCTCTTAAGGAAAGAAGTTAACACGTTTGTTATTATATGAAATCTTTCTTTGCAGACTAGAATCCTTAACTTCAATGTACCTGTCTCCTCATTTTATGTCATCGCATCTATACGTTTTCTCATCAAAGTGCCAGCGAGGGGTGCTTGATTCACATGTGACCTTTTGAACTGAGGGAAAGATGTGTCCTCCTCTGCACTTTTATATTTCCATATCCCTACACCAGGTAAGGATTCCAATGAAATAGGATTTCACTTCAGGCATATTCAATAAAAGCCATTAAGTGTGTTTTTTTTTCCCTCTGTGTTAAGTGCTCAGAACTTAAATTAATAACAATAAGGTACACAGCAGCCTGTGATAGTTTGTAATATAAGATTTTGCAGCTACATATATAATTCTAATGAATTTATGAGACTCAGTCTTGTAATTTTTTTTTAAACAGAGCACTCAATTAGATCGTGCATCAACACTAGTACTTCTGGGAAATCATTTTTTAAATTTCCATCAAACATGAAATACTTCATCGATTCATGGTCCAAACTATAAAAAATTTCTATTCTAGTTTGCAGAATTGTTCTTTGTTTTTATCTTTGGTACATTTATTGGATGAAGAAGCAACCTCCCAAAAATAAAATGTACAAAAATGAGAGAGAATGAACAGCAAAAAATAAGGAAACTGAGAAGTATTAAATAATATTTTATGTTATCATGTACCTTACATTCTTTTTTGTTTCATGATCTTCTCATCTAGACGTTCTGAAGAGGTGTTCTTTAATATAGTACAAATGAATCAATATGCAAAACTTTATATAAGTCCATCACAAAAGATGGCAGAGCAAGTAAAAGATAGCTATGAGCTCTTCTATTTTTTACAAGAGGAATTTCTAATCTTCATCCAATGGAAAGCAATACACAAGCTCATCTTACACAATGAATGTTACATGTTTATCATTGTGTGTGTGTGTGTGTGTGTGTGTGTGTGTGTGT